>CM043717.1:31516826-31620062 GCA_023969325.1 Oryzias curvinotus | reverse complement strand
AAATTTCTTTTCATTGAGAATATTTATAAATATTTTCTTAAAGAATATTCTTTGTAGTAGTTTTTTTATATAATATAAAAACTTTATTTTCCAATAAAATAAGTTTAAGGTATAGCTAACCTTAACCAAGAAATACTACATGCAGTTAACTGATGAATACTTTTGTATTTAAAAAAAAATTTTACTAACATAAAAATTTTTGTAATTTTTTATTCTATTGATGCTAAAAATGTTTAAAATCCTAAATCAGATTGTTGGTTATAGTACTTAAAATTATTTTAAAATATTAATTACTGTTTCACTATTGTAATATCATTAATGTAAAAAATATAAAAAAATTATTAATAAAAATATTGTAATATAAGACTATATTTAATATATATTTTGTATTTTCTTCTTAATTAATATTCAGACTTTAACCGTTTAAATTCAAATTTATATGATTATTCCTTTTAGATTTTTAAACTAATTGAAATTTTTAACACTCTTTATAAATCTAAAAAAAGAACAAAATTTTCTTATCATGCAAGAAGAAAATATTTAAAGTATATTTAAATTAGTAAAAAGATTCAGACTAAATTTTTTAAATCTTTGCTTCGCTATATGACAATTTTTTTAATATTGCTATTAAATTGAATAATTTGTAATGAATATATGGAGAGGAAATTTTTAATCTCACAATTTTTAAATTAGCAGTAAAAGAAAGAATACTCATAAGATTTTTAAAACTATACGTTTAAAAAAATAGATAACTTTTAATATTAAAAAATATTATTTTATAAATTCGAAAAACACATAATCAATTAATTATTTTTATAAATAAAAAAATATCGGTACATTTGTCTTCTAATAAATATAGAATTATTTATCTGTTATTAAAATAACACTCAAAAAGAATTTTAAATAATAACTAATTAACAAATAATTAATCTATTGACATAAATTTGGCAAATTTTAAAATTAAAATTTTAGCATAATTACATTTCTTAACATAAAGAATAACTTTATTATAACATCGGAACAAATTTTAAGATGGTACTAACTTTTAAACCAGATTGTATTTTTTTATAATGCTTTAAGCGAAAAGTCACTAAAAAGAAAAAAACATGAATATTCTTAATTTTTACAGTCAAAGTTAAAAAATAAAATTATTATTTATTAAAAGGTCGAATTAACAATAAATAATATTAGAAAAGATATAATTTTAAATTTCTAAAAACGATAAAAAAATTTTAGTATCTAAAATTCTAATTCAACTAGAAATCGTGATCTACAATTATTTTTTACAAAAAAAAATTTATATTATATATTTCAATATCATAAAAATATAGCTGTATAATTTATCGATTTTTTAATTTATCAGATTAAAAATCATACTGGTGTACATTTGTTTTCATATTAAAAGTAAAATGATAATTTTATTCATTTATATGTTAAATTTTGCACTAACAATCATAAAACCTCAAGATCTATTGACAATAACTTTGCAAAAAATGCTTTTTTTTTTAATTTGAAATATTTTTTAATGATAAAGATATTTTTTATCTCAAAAATTTAAATTTTTATAATTTTTTGTTAGTTTTTTTTCGTAAATGTAAAAATTTGTGTTAAGGCCTTTTTTCATCCAAAATAATTATCGTGATTAAATCAGGCTTCATTAAAATTATTTGATAAATTAGTTTTCCTTAGAGAAAAGTATAATAAAATTTTAAGAAAAATACTTTTTAAGCCTACTTTATTTAGATATTTTTTTTTTATTGAATAAAATACTAGCAGTAATATATCATCTATGAAACAATTATTCCTCAAGTATCATAAAGTTTGAAATAATTTATTTGCTTTATTGTATTTTTACCGAAAAAACATTGCAGTCGACAAGTAAAAAAAGTTATAAATATTTTAATCCTGTTATACCTTTTTTTTAAATAATACTTAAAAATATTTGACATAAATTTTTAATATTTATTTTTTATTAAAGAATTACCGTAACTCTCACATAATAAAAATCCATACCTAAGGTATTTTTAGTTTATTATTAAAACAATCATTCATATATGTTAAATTTTTTTTACCTAATCTGTATTTTTATCCAAACACAAATGTTTATTTGATGTAAAATATAAAGATATAAATATGCTCCTGTTTTATTTCATATTTTTATGTATAAATAATATTTAAAATAAAAAATGTTACAAAGATTGGTAAATTAAACCTTATTAATTTTTTTAAGATAAAACGTTATTTAGTAATAATAGGCGGTATTGTTACAAGAGAAAAGTAATCGCATTAGTAGTCATAGATAAATCCTAGCATTATATCTGAATATTTTAATAACATTTATTTTACGTAATTATTTTAAATAAAGGCTAAAAATCATCATATACTAATAATAAAAAGTATAACTAAATGACTTACAGTAAAATTATAATAATAAAAAATTAAATTAAAAATATTTTAAACACAATTTTTGACATAAAAAATCTTTTTTATTAAAGTTGAATAAAAATAAATTGTTTAACGCATACTAAAATTTAATACTATTACATTTATGTCAGCCTTTTATTCGATATTTTTTTAAATAAAAAATGAAAAATAAATATCAAATCGCAATATTTGGTGATAATTTTTTATTAAAATCTGATAATTTGTAGGGCGGTCGGAATTTTAAACTAACTTTATCTCACCGATAAAATGAAAAAGAGTTTTTTTATTTTTGAATTTCTGGATGATTAAATATTTTTCATATTTTTTTCCGAAATCTTTTATTATAGGCTAGTTTTTATTAGCGAATCAACAATGTATTTGTTAAGATAAGAAACATTAATTCGTATTAAGTGAAACTTCCTATATACATTTTAACCTCTGTGTGACAATACAAGTAAAAAAAATTCATTTCAAAATAGCTGAATAACATAGCATCGAAAAAATCGATAAATCGTTTAAATCAAGACATTATCTTTTATTTACGAAATCCTGACAGTAATAAGAAGGAAAATATAATTTTTTATATAAAAATGTTTTATGAAGAATTTTGAAGAAAATAAAAATAATTTTTTCAGAATAAAACATTTTTGAAATAATTTAATTTCAATTAAGATAAAGCAATAAAAGATTTTTAATTAATATCATAAGAGCTTATAAATAGCAAAATATATCGATAAATGTTAAAACTATTTAAAATATAAAATTAAATTTTTTACATCAAAAATTTAACTTTTGATTTACATAATCAAATAATTAAACCTTAAATGTTTTGGTTTTAAAATTAATTCAGTAAAATTTTTAGCATTTATAAAATATGTTATTTGAAAATTATAATAAATAGAGATGAGTTAAAACTTGTTAGAGTTTACAACTGTAAAATTACATCATATAATTTTTAAATATTTAAAAATGTCTACATTTCAAAAATATGAGCAAATCTTTTTTACAAAACCGTGTAATTTTCGACAAGAAATTAAAATTTTATAATTTTATGAAACTCTTATAACTAAGACAAAAATTTAATAAAAAAAAATTTTTATCAATAAAAAAAATTTTTTATTGGAAAATTTCCCAACTTTATCTTAAAAAATAATTTAAAAATACTAAAAAATTAGGTCAAAATATGGATTTATATTTCAAAAAATAAGTGACCTTTAATATGTTTTTTCATAAAACCTGAGAGTAAGAAAAGGAAGAAACCAAAAATTACATGTTTTTATAGGAATACGAATAAATATATTTAAAGTAATAAATGTGGTAAAAAACAATTATAAAATACTTTGGATGATAATTAGCAGAAATAACAAAACAATCTTTTAATTTGTATGATGAAATTTTTCATTGAAGTCTTGGACCGTAAATATTAATTTTTTACTAAGAAGTCTAAAGTTCAATTATAATTAATCAGTGTTTCGAAAAAGCTCTTTGAATTAAATATGTTATCCTATGTATCGAAAATTTTACATATTAAATATTTTTATTATAATTTAAATATTTTAAATCATACTGTCTTATTAAATAAAAATAAAAAACACAAAATGAACTGAACAATAAAAATTAGAAAGGTTAAACGTTAAAGTGAACCTTTGTATTAACGCTTTTATTAACACAAAAAATAAAATACGAATATTCTATATAATAAATAAACATTTATTTAATAATATTCTTTTTAATATCAAACGTTTTTATTCATCTTTTTTTTCTTTGCATCTTAAACCAGAAATTTTTACTTTATTTTTTCTTGAAAGTCAAAACTAAAACTCTCCTCAAACATTGATATATTGCGTTAGATAAACTTTTTTTTTCAATTCACATCTTTTAACTAATCTTCGATTAAAACGTACCAAACAATTTAATATATTTAATATTTATAGCCACTCTTATTTATAATTTTTATTCTAAATGTGTAAAAAAATCATGATTAAAAACGATTTGTTCATACTAAAATAAAATTACAATGAAAAAATATCTAATCATGAAAAAAAACAGATAAAAATTTAAAGCGATATCTATAAGTTATAAATATTTATTTTCGTTTCATTCAATTTTAAAAATATTTTTTAAAATTGAAATCATATGAATGAAAATGTCTGAATAATTATTATTTATCTGTATATTAAAATTGTCAGATAATGATTTATCCAATGATTTAAGAATAAAAAAAAGTATTTTTATGTAACTAAAACTTTTTATCTCGTATTAATTTTGGGTTTATTAAAATATTTATAACTAATTTAAATATAAAAATTTTTGCTACATTTTTATTTTATATTGCTATACAATCGAAAAATTTTTAATCAACTATTTTTTAACAAACAATGCGGAATGTAGTTTTCTTCAAAAAATAATTGAACAAAGTATTTAATAAATTTTTTTAGTTTAATTCATAAAAATTAAATTTATGATCTTAAAATTTTTTTAATTGTAGGTTAAGAAAAATATATACGAAAAAATTTTTAAATAACAAGAAATTTTTTCCTTAAATAAAAAATTAGCTTAAAAGCGGATTTTTATT
Source organism: Oryzias curvinotus (assembly GCA_023969325.1). Classification (NCBI taxonomy): domain Eukaryota; kingdom Metazoa; phylum Chordata; class Actinopteri; order Beloniformes; family Adrianichthyidae; genus Oryzias; species Oryzias curvinotus. The sequence goes on along the minus strand of CM043717.1, from coordinate 31,615,063 downwards.
TTACTTTAAAAAGAATTTTCTTGGTGGACGAATAATTATGGATGATGAAATTGTAAATTAATTGATATGATTTGTATTGATATTTTAAAATAAAAAATAAACTTTTATTTTTATGAATATTATCATAAAGAGAGGAAAAATTAGTATTAATTGTATTAAAAAAAATAAAATATTAACACAGAATAATCTCAAACATTCTATTTAATTGTATAAATATTAATAACAATTTTTCCTACATCTATTGAAGATTTTCTGAGTTAAAATACAATATAATTTTATTTTTATTCCTGTAAAAAAAATTTTTAAATTTTTAATGGAAATTAATACATAAATGGATTTAAAGCCTTTTAAATTTTAAAAAAATTGTAGACAAATATCTTACTAATAAACTTTTTTTATCAATTGTATGAGTCATGAATGGATGGATGATCATTAACTCTTAAGAAACCATTAAAATATAAAAAGTTTGTTATAATTTTTTTAATTTTTATTAAGTAATTTTTCATTCAAATTATATCTTGCAAATAATTTTTAAAAATTACAGTTTCTATATTTATTTTTACAAACTATTTTAGATGGATTTTTTGTAAATAAATATTTTTTATCACTTTATATTTTATGCATCAGTTTAAAGTCAAGGATAAAAAATGTTTCCCTTGACTAAATAATCCTTCAGACACCAATTGGCTTAAAAATCAAAATTTTACTTATATTAAAATATTATTGAATTAAATTTAACTATTTTTCTCTTCTTTTTTTGTTATAAATAAATTTCGATTTAAATAAGTTTTTTACCATAAAAATTTATAGAAAAATACAAACATAGAGAAATAAAATTTATAGATAATATTAATTTTTTACGAAATATTATACTGTTTTGCAAGGATTATAAATTTTTTTGAATGTTTATTGGTTAAGTAATTTTTTAATAAAAAAATGGAATAACAAAGAAAAATTAGAAAGGAATATTGTAAAATTAAATTACAAAAAAAATACTTCATAAAAAATATTATTAATTAACAATCAAAAATTAATAAAACGATATGAACAAATAATATCTTAAATATTTATTACACCTACTCTTAAGCACGATAAATATACAAAAAAATATATATTTAATTGTATTTTATTCTTCATAATTTTTTTTTCAATTTTTCTAAAGTATTTTTGTATTAAACCTAAAAATAAATTATAGAAAATTAAAAAAATAACAAGTATTTTTAACAAATTTTGAGAGTTAAACTGATTTTTTTATCACAGAATATAAATTATGTTTGAATGAGTGTCATTCATAAAGTGAATGATTTAAATTCTTTTATTTTTTCTTTTTATCAATAATTTAATTTATAATATTTTTACTAAGGCATTTTAGTATTATTATGTCTAATTAAGAAAAAAATATTATTTGAAAATAAACTATGGTATTTTTTTTCTTTTTAGTTCCCGTGTATATAAATAGTGAGGGTGAAAAAATTTCGTGTTTAAATTCAGAATTTAAAAATGATTATTTTTCAGTGTAAAAAACTATAAAATTAATATGTATCTTTATATAAGTCAAAATTTTTAAGTAATATAAATGGAGAAATACCTTTGTAAATTATACAATTAAATTTTATCTTTATATTAAAATAAACCATTAAGTCTAACAATATAAGCATGGATAAAAATCACTTTGATAAAGTTTTAATCATCATATTATTTAACTTTTTTTACAATTATATGTTTGTTGTTTATAAAATAGGTGTTATTTTTATGTATTATTTAATATATCGAGTGAATTTACTCATATAAATGTATTAATATTGTTATATTATTGAAAATTAAATTAAACTATAAAAAAATAAAATTAAGGATTTATATTTATATATACATATAGTTTTCATAAAATAGCTATACAAAAATGCAAATTTTTATCTTAACTATTAATAATTAAGGATGATATAAAAAGCGATAAATTAATAAAAATTTATATCAAAATTCTTTTGACCTTTTTTTATCATTTTAACATATAGTGTTTATTAAATTATAAAATCTAAAGATTATGTTTAAAAGAAACTTTAAAATGATATAAAAACTCGAACAAGAATAATAATTATGAAAAATAATACCGTTTTTAAATAATTATATTCTGCTCAAAAACGATAAAAATTAATTTTTTTATTTTATTTTTCTGTCTTTTTTTTAACTTTCGTTTAATTTTAAATAATAATTTTTTTTTTTAATGATAGTATTCATCTTTGTTTTATTCATACCATCATTCATCTTATTGCGTTATCAACACTTATAACACAATCCCTTCTGTTAAATTTTTTTATTTGAAATTATGTTTTAAAATGTAAACTGAGTAATTAATAATTTAAAAAAAAATTTTGTTTTATATCGCAAAATTTTTAGGGACTTTGATCTGATTGATAAAATAATTGTATGTTATAAGTATTGCTTTATAGGGTTCATTAATGACAACATTTAAATATCTTTATTTCTTTTAAAACTTTTTTAATTTTCAAAAATTAAAAAAATATTTTTAAAAATAAAATTTTAATTTTAAAACATACCACATTTAGATTTTATTTATATATATATAAATTTTTTTATTTTGAGATAAATTTTTTGCTAAATTTAAGAAAAATATACAAAAGATTTTTCATTGAATGTTTATAAATAGCCTAAAATAGATTTTTATGTTTGTATTTTTCAGAAATAAATCCTGAAATTAATGTTTATTTATCTTGAATTAAAGTTTTGAGAGGTATATAAGCAAAAAATTTTTTATAGTTTTACAGGTATCGATAACAATATTATTTTAATAGAATTTATTTTATGAATAATTTCAAAATAAAATAAACTCATTATGATAATTTCTTTCATATATCTGATGGGTCGTTAAAATACTTTCTCAAAAATAAAGAGTTGTGTTGTTTAAATTTATATTTTAATATTAAGAAATTTGCATTTTTTAATTGTTTTTAGTTTATGTTGGTAGTTCCGAAATTTTTTCTACTTGAATTTACAGTGTTATAAAGATAAAACAGAAAATACAACAGTTTCCTTTATAATTGATAGGTAGGAACTCTAAAGTCCAACATTTTTATTGTGTTATAAAAATACTTTTATTTAGCAATAAAGGAAGAGATTATTCATTAATTTTTTATTTAAAGAATCATAAACTCTTACATTTACACTTTGTATTACAATTTTCTGAGATAAGGATTATTTACAACCAGAAATTGTGATGTATTATACCGATGTTTTCATTTATGTTATTTTATCAATGATAAATAACAATGATTCTTCAAGATATTCATTTTCTAATTCTGATTTAATTCAAATATCATACGAATGCTATTTCTTGATGTTTTCAGATTAAATAATTATGGAGAAAATAATATGTAAATTCAAAGTTTTTTAATTTTATATTTTTTACATTAAATATATGTGTCAAAAACTATATTATTAGTTGAAAAAAAAACAAAAATAATGTTGGATATTTGTTGCTTTATAACTTTTATACTGTGCTAAAATTTTTACATTAAAAATTTTTAATTTTCAAAGGCAATAATTTTATTAACTGATAGATACAGTTTTCAATTGGTGGAGACGCTGTTGTTGAGGCTGATTAGGAATGCTATTGCGGTGGAGAAGGTAAAATATCAATAAAAACTTAGAAATGTGCTTAATAAGTAATCCTAATAGAACATGCGATCAAAATCAATGAAAAATAGTTAAAAAGATTGTAGAAATCAAATCTTCCACAAGAATAATTAAAACTGAATCTATGATGAAGATTGTAGAAACACAATCGCCTCTTATAATTTCAGAAACTAAATCACTAAAAAAATTAAATTAACTCTATTACCTACAAGGAATAAAGAAATTAAATCATCAAAGCCTCTTCTAGAAACTAAATCTACTTATAAGGTTCAAGAAAATGAATCTTTTACTACAAAATCTATTAATTTTACTAGTGTACTTTTATTTATACCAACTATTTTAAGAGTCATTATTGGAACAACCATTTTAATTATGAGGAGAATGGAAACGAAAAAACTTTCTTTAAATGAAAAAAAATGCTCATAATATTTTGCGTTAAAGTCTAATTTATATTATTGATAAAAAAATATTTAAATTATTTAATTAAAAATTTAGCCAAAAATTCATTCATAAAAGAATTTAAAAAATTAACTTAAAGTTTTCTATTTTTAATCTTATTCATAATATATTCGAGGAAATATGTAAGTTTATTATTTAGGTGATCATGCTTTAATATTTACTTTAAATAACCAAAAAAAGCTACAATTTTTTTTGCATTTTTTTTGCTTGTACAGATGATAAAATATTTTTTTCGATATTGATTTTTTTGATGGGAGAAATGATTTTACTATCATTTATATTATAACCAACGAAATATTTTATTTTAAATTGTAATGTAGACATTTATCGGTGGTATAAATTTAAAAAAATATAATAAAATATTATTTGATTTTATTTTTATATTTTTGAGACAACCATACACAGTTTAATTTTGCCTAAAAGCACATAAAAATATTCCATATTAAAATACAAATTATAAATATCAATAAATATTGATGTCTTAAGCTTTGAATATATGATAAAATAAACTGTACAAAATTACAAATATAAAAATAAAATTTAAATTCTCAACAATAGACTTAAACTAAGATGATGTATGCATTAGGACGTTTATATTATCAATTCTAATTTTTAATTAAACTTTTAAAAATATTAAGCATATTTCTTGATTTTAATAGTTTGATTCTAAATGTTATTTAAATACTCTTTAAAAAATGTATAAAAAACTTTTTCTAGATTTTTAATGTTAATATTTAATATATTAGATATTTTTAATCGTTTTTAACAAACATGTCAAATATTTTATTTATTCTTTTTCTCGTAATTCTAAATGTTAAAATAATCTTTTAGGCACGCCAATAGACTTGCTAAAATAGTTTTTTTTAATCATTTGATATCAAATCAAAGTTTGTTTTACAATTATATTTAAAACCTAAATTTTTTCCTTTTTACTCAAAACTGTATCGATGTGTTAATATACTCTGATAATAACGAGATTGCAATAAAAGCTAATATTTTTACTCATTAAATTTTTTTAACTTTTTTTTTTGAAAATTTGTTTTTCAAATTGAAAGTACATACAAATATAACTTGAAACGGCATATTTCCATGATGATAAAAAGACCTAATAAATATAAATAATGGTTTTCGATGGAATATTTTGTTCTGTAAAGATAATATGATAAAAAATTATTTTAAAATGATAAAATATAATATCGGAAATAAAATTAAGTAAACATACATAATTAATGATGTCATTCATTATTTTTACACAATTTATCAAAAATTTCGTTAAGTTAGTTTAAGTAATAAAATATTACTGATTTATTTAAAAAAAAGAATTTATTTTTATAAAATGAATGAAATAATAGAACTTATTAATATCTTATTAAATAATGATTTTTTTAAATTCAAAAAAGGACTTATCGATAACAGTAATAATATATGCATCTCCAATTAAATGAAATATTTTACCATTAACTATAAAACTCTAGGATATTTTTAAATTATTTTTATTAAAAATTATCAAATGTTTTAATTTATTACATCATAGTGTCTGATATTTTTTCAATTTAATTGTTGAAGAAATTTAATTTGCAAAATTTTATAATAATTTGAATAAGTTTTTTTTGCAGCAATTAAAAAAAATATTTGAAATGATTTTTTTAAATGTAATGATAAATTTTATTTTTGATACATGTACTATCTTTTTTATTATTAAACCAGGAAACTCTTCACTAATGTAACGAATTCTACTTATTTTGAAATATTTTTTAATAATTAATAAGGGAAAAGCATGATTTACAATCTTCCAAAGTTTTTTGTTAAGAAATGTATTAATATGGTATTTCAAAATGTTTATTTAATATAATTTTATCTATTTTTAAACATACTTTAACTTCTTTTATTTTTGAAATTTTTTGGCAAGATACTTTTAAAAAAGATACAAAAATTTTTGATAACAGTTTAATACTATTGTTACATGTTTTAATCCATATAAATTATTAAAAGTTAAACCTTTAATAATGAAATTTTATTAAAAAAAATTTTACATTGACTTTTTTAAATTCAAAAAATATGTATGATTTATATTAATGAAATTCATAAGCTAACTTGAAAATTTATCTCTTTTTATAAACCAGTAATTTGTAACCTAGTAGCTGTAAACACATCATTTAAAATCGTTTTTATTCCCATTTGATTAGTTATTAAGCTATAGTTTGACTTTTTATGAAAAAACTATATAAAACATCGCTTTCTATAAATTGCTTATATTTACCAACTATTACTTATTAAATCAGTAACTACTATCTAAAACAATATTTATAATCCAGTTAAAAAAATTTTTATAATAAAAAACATAATTATTAATTTATATAATTGATTGTTTATTTACCCAACTTTTTAAATGCATTTTATTCTAAATTACCTATAAGGGACATTTGGGTCGTCACATCCTAATTTTTTTAATGGTAATAAGAGAATTTCCAAATAAAAATAGATGCACAATAAAATGATTTTTTTTTCTCATTGGGTGGAAATTTTTTAATTTACTTTTCCATTTACAATTAATTAAATGTTGCTAAAGTATATTTCCGTTATTTTTTTGTAGTAAATGAATGGATAAAAAAATTATAAACCTCATATTTTTCTTGCTAATCCTAAACTTTTGTTTAAGTGAGGGTTTTATGGTTAAATTAGAGATACGTTTGAACGTATCTCACTCTTGAATGGTCACATAGATAATATTGGTGTCTATTTCTGGTAAAAATTTGTGTTTAAATCTTTTTGATTATTTTAACAAACTTATTAATAATTTAATTTATTATTCCTTGAAGTATATTCGGAGTTATTACTTTTAATATAGTAATGAGAATATGGTTAAAATTATAAACTCATAGAATTTTTAATTTTAGTTATTTATAATAGTTATCACATGAAATTTTATACCTTTAGGCAATTATTGAAATCGTTTTAATATTCAAAAAATAAAAATAAAAATATCTTTAAAAATTTTGTAAGTGTAAAATACTAAAATCAAATTCTTCGAATTTGTATTTATTAAAAACACGTTTATATTTCCTAATAACTACTAAAGAAATGTAAATTTATATTAAAGATAAAAATTTAAAAAAAGAAAACCAGTATTAATTGTTTGAGGATCAATACTAGCATTAAAAGCAGTAAAAAAATATTTATTAATTAATAAAAATAGACACTTGTAGAAAATTTTATATTTAATCTATTGATGCGGTTTTCAATTAAATCATGTTGTGGCTATTTAGTAAAAAATAGCGATAAGAAATAAAGGCTATGAAAAATTCTTTTAATGTCTTCTTTTTCGTTATTAATATTCCCCACTTATACCATATTTTCAAGATTTAATTATCAATTCCTGAAATTTCTGCTCTGATTAATAATGGGATCAAGGCATCTTCTTATCTAAATTGTTATATGTCAATATAAATAATGGAATAATTATACAAAAAATTTGTAAAAAATTTAACCTGTAAAATATTTATTATTAAACAAAAGTACTTTTTTAACATTAATGACATAAATTTATCACATTAATAGTCATTTTGACTTAATTATATTGTTTATACTATCATAATTTGTAAAGTTTTTGAAAAAGTATTAACTTTACACAATTTTTAATATGTTTAAAAAAATTTTGAATATAAATTAGTTTAGTGAGCTTGATTTAAGCTATATTTTAAAGGGTATTTACAAAAGTTGATTATTTCATTTATTTAGTTAAATATTTCTAACTCTTCATAATTATTAACAATAAAATTTTTATAAATATACTTTAATATCTTTTTATTAATTTAACGTTTAAATTTATAGTCTAGAAGAGGAAATTTCTTCAATATTTAATTGTTAATTGTGATAATAAAGCAAATTTCTTCAATTAATATATTGAATAAATAATAATATTGTAAAAAAATTGTTCCAAAACTGATAAGCTTAAATCTTAAAATTTTAGGTTTTATGCTTAATAAATTAAATTACCATATGGGGAGTTTGTTTATCAATAAAAACTAATCTCACTAAAATATAATAAATAATGTAATTTATATTGTAAAAGGAGAAACAAATGTAAATTGATAATTTAACTTGTATCTTACATGCGATGTCTTAAATTTTAAAGTTCATAAACATGCATGTTTTATATCGAATAATGTAGATTCAATAACATTTGTTTAATGATTCTAGATGTTGTGCTATAAATATGACGATATGTTATATTTCCATTTATATTTATCGTTTTTTAAAATTTAAAAGAATGTTTTGTCTAATTTTTTGTGTTTTTTTAATAATATTTTTTAACTGTATCAATTGATTACAATAAAACATGAAACATTTATTTATTTGATGACAGATTTTTCACATCATATCATTTATTTGGATTATAAAAGTTGAAAATTAAAAACAGTTGAGTGTAACCAGTTTTCCTTTATATGATGCTTGTAAATATCATCGTAAATAAAAATATTTATTTCTTCTAAGTGTTAGTCATCTGAGGGCATTAGAAATATGATTTAATAAAATTAATTTTTTAAAACACAACAAAAACAACTGAAAAATCATAGCAATGTTATAGAAATTAAATACATAATCTAAATTTTATCAGTATTTGTTTTGAGCATTTTATGCCATTTAAAGGTGTTTACTTAATAAATATTCAAAAATAACTAAGAGATTGTAGAAAAAATTTCTAATAATTATTTCTTACCATAATATTTAAGCTATATGATTAAATATTAATTTCTGATATCATGTACAACATGTTATCTCAGCTCAATTAAAGTTTAGAAGTGATTAGTTTTTTAAAAAAGGTTTTTTTAATGCTAGTTAGAGAAAAAATTATAGAAATTTAATACCGTCTTTTTGAAATAAATATTTTCTACCATATATATAAGTTATTTTTTAACAATCGTGATGTATAATTTTTCTTATGTTACATGTTTCTTGTTATTTGACAAAATAATAATTAATTTATTTTTACAATCCTTTTATAATCATTTTAATTTTCTTGATGTTCATTATCTACCGAAAAATCAATAGATATTGACTTAAGTTGATTGAAATGTTACATAGCAACTACTTATGTTTACCAAGTGTTAGAATAGATAATTAAGAAAATTTTTATTTTTTTCTCAAAATTATCAAAAGTAAAAAAAATTATCGTAAAATAAATTGTTGATTTTGTTAAAAACAACCATATATGGGATTGAAATTTTATCTTTTCTGTGGCTGAGTCTCTGATTTTTTAGACATATTATTTTCATTAATTTTAATGTTCCTAAAAGAAATTTAATTAATATTAATAAACATTCCCTTCTCGAATCAAAAAGATTTAAAAAAATATTCAAACATAGATTTAAATTTATTTAGCAATAATATCCAGAGAATTTTCCTAATTAAATAACCTGTGATAAAGACTAACATCCTATTGTAAGCTATATTTTGTATTTAAAATTATACTTAACAATAAAAATTTAATGATATTCTTCAAAATAACACTTTTTAAATCTATTACATGTATTTTTTATAATAAATTACATTAGTTAAAAACTTTTTCTCTGCATTAGTTAGATAGAAGTACAAGATAGAATTAGCTAAATGCAGTATTCCTATAATTTTATTTGAAACAATATTATCATTTAACACTGTCATAAAAAATAGTTGTAAAATCCTTAAAAATTTTGATTAAAATCAGTTTTTTGATATTTTTAAAAAATAATTTTATTTCGATTGAGTCCATTTTAAAGCGTTTAATAAATTCATAGGTCGAAATTATTTGAAAAATTCAATAGTGAATGCCTTTTAGGTTTAAAAAAATTTATTAACACTTTTTAGGATTAACTCAATTCAGATTAAATTTAACAATTACTGGCAATGAATAATTCGTAACTACTGATGATTTTATACAAAAATATATTTATGATACAATAACAATAATAGTTTCAAGACGATTCATGTAATACTGATTTAATAATTAGACATTACTAGTGTGACCAGATTTAAATCTAAATATGTTTTATGAAAAGAATCCAGGTAAGAAAAATAAATAATTGAACCAGACAAAATTAACATTTGGTATGCTTTTGTTGAATTATGTTAAAAAATTTGATTAAGTCATTTTTTATCATGATTTACAACGAAAATGTTTTCCATGCACAGAAATTTTAATATATCTTTAATTTATCCAAAATAAAACAAATATATAAAAATTTCTGTTTTGGGTTGTTATAGTTATGTTAAGAAAAAAAGCAATTAAAAATTAAGGTTAAAATGTTTTTTTTAATTTTTATAAAATATCATGAAATGAATGTTTTTAGTGTTGAATTTTATTTTGAGATAAAAGATAAATAAGAATTTTTTTTTTTTATGACAAAACCTTTGTTACTCAGGAAATATAATAAAATGAGATTTTGTTAAAATCTGCTGAAAAACACTTTCTTTATCTAAAAAAATCTCTTAATAGTTTATTATATTATCAAAAATATACTTTATAATTTTAAGATTCTTGTCATTATATAAGTATGAAAATTCACTCTTACCAATCAATGTTTTTTTGTGACATACGTAAAGAAAATCATTTTCAATGAATTAAGTTAATTAGTATCTTTCTTATAAATTTTCACATTTTTATTCTATAAAACCTAAGATTCAATCTGATTTCAAACTTTTTACTACATAATTTGAGATTATTTTTTCCTGCTCTTTGTTTGTTGATAATGTTCGCATAAATACATTTTTGATAATTTAAGGTGTTTATTGATGTCATTAATTTAATTTCTTTTTTTTGTAAATAATTGTTTTTTTTTCTTTAAACAAAAACTAAAAAAAATACAATATGGGACTTTGTTAGGAACACATCCCAGATTGTAAAGATAAATTTTATGTAGGAAAATAAATAATGTTTTGATTTCTTCAAATTAATATTTAAATTTTCCTCAATATTTTTTTCATCAAGATGCGAAATTAAGATATTTATTGTTTAATTTTAATGAAAATATAATTGAATAATTATATCTTATTTGTAAAAGATTTTTTTTATTTGACATTTTAATTTAAGACACACAGCTTAGACAATTATCAACGATAATGCTTTAATAAAAACGATAAAAATTGACATTCATATTTTACATTCAATAATTCAACGAGATTATTTCCCAAAGTTAAAGCAATAAAAAAATTATTTTTAGTTATTGGTCGAGAGAGTTGTTTCGTAAAATAAAAAAAATATTGTGTAAAAACTTTCAAATATCAAGTACGAAAATTTTTTTACGAATAAAAAAGAAAGAGACAATGTTTATAAATAATATAAAAAGTGAAGAGTAATTTAAATAATAAATTTCCATTTTATAATTTTCTTTTAGTAAAAAGCAAATTAAATGGTTTATCAAGACTGTTTAATAACATTTACTTAAAATACACACTAACTGGCAAGTTGATCATTTGCTGATTTCTAATGACACATAGTCAAAAGAGCATTGAAATACAAATATTATAGCAAAAATACAATTATTTTTCTTATAATTAAAAGTTTATCACACACAGTTATTTCGGCAGACGGAGCTCGATATTAACGTATCGATAAGACTTTCTCGTAAACGGTGGTAATGATTTTATCGTTTATTTTATCATCCAGCTAGTAGTTTTGTAAATTTTAATTTATCTAAATTAAAAAAAAAGCTCCATTATTAATAAATAGAATTATAATATTGTTGTATTTCAGATTTTTTTTAGGATCACCTTAAATACAAATTAATTAAAGCTATCTGAAGAGAGATAATTTATTAAAATCCGATATCAGTATTTAAAATACTACAAATCCTGTGAATAAGATTTCATCGATCAGAAAATCAATAAAGCATTTAAAAATTGTTTGCCTAAAGATTCATCAAATTATATTATGATAATTTAAAATCTAATTTCTTCTAGGTATATAGTTTTTATATTTTTAAGAGTTAAAACTATCTTTTTTCTTTGTCAATGAACCGATAATTCTACAATATTTCATAATTAAACGTTTTCCTTTTTTTCTAGGCTATAATTAGAGAGCAATAATTTTCATATTTGTATTTTTAAGCTTAAATAATTATTTTAAATGCTATTGTAAAAAATACATCTGTCAAATGTATAAATTTATATTTTCCATTATTTTATTGAGGGATCTTAAAGAATTTTAGACATTTTTAAAATCTTATTTTAAATTAAATGGTTAAAGATCGTTTTAAAAACATTTGCTTCTTTCACAGCCTTTGATTTAATATATACATAAATTACTATTTTTAATCAATTGCCCATACTATCATATTTTTACAAGAAAAAATAATATAACAATATTTTTTGATGATAAGTTTAAAATTTTGTCCTAACAATAAAGAAAAAAATACTTAAATAAAAAAATACAAAATACACATTCAAAACAAGGTTTACATGCTTTTAATAATTTTTATTTTACCTCGATTGTATTTAGCTTATAAATAAATGTTATGACAACATATTATTTTCGAAAAAAACTTCCGAAAAAAAACTTTTTGCTTTTATAAATGTGTTTTTAATTTAAGTATCGAAGATAATTTTATTAGTTTGTGTGTATTACTTTTATTACTCTCTTTCATAATTCAACACATTCATAACGTATTACACTGCATATTCTCTTTGATCCATAATCTGTGATTAATTAGTCTTTCTAAATTATCATTAAGTTAAATTTTTATTATTTAAAACAAAAAACCTCTTCGCCTGTTTCCAAAAACTTTTTCAAATATAAATAGAATTTTCTATAATTGTAAAATTAGAGGTTTTATTTTGTTTTTAAAAGTCATCTTTATGGTCAGATTAGCAAGGAATGCACACAATAAATAAATAATTCTCTAATTTTATCATCAAAATAAATCCTAATTTTTACCCTTATAGCACTAAAAATTTTTAAAATTATGTTTTATAATTTAAAATTAATATTTTAATCGGTGTTTTAATTTTTTATTTTCATATATCGAGTTGTAAGGTAGAATATTAAATTGATCAAAGACTAACAAAACATAACACTCATAAAAACCTTATTTATTTGTTAAAAATTAAAATATCAAATAATACGTTAATTTCGATTGAATAAATATTATTCTTAACTGTGATAGTTTAAATATATAACCATAAATTGGTAAATCAAAAATTTTTAACGATCTTCATTAGCTACAAATAAACACTGGATAATCTATTGTTTGAATCTCAATCTAGTGTATTGTTTTTTATCAATTATAGAGTTCGATGGATTTATTATTAATTATTATCATAAAAATCTAAAATGATTTTATGGAAATTATTAAGAGCTCCTTTAATTAACTAATAATTTTTTAATAATTTTTTTTCTAATGTTCATACAATTTGATTGACATGAATTAGCTTATGTTTAATTTTTGATTTAAAAAAATAAAAATGATCAAGTCTAAAAGATAAACAATTTAAGTAAACCGCTCAATCTAAGGTTTAAAAATAAATTATTAAAAAAATTGGGAATAAAAAATATGGGTATAAAATCGAATAAAGCAAAACATATTAGTTAAATAAAATATTTTTGTAAGTTTAAATAAGGGAAAATAGTTATTGATAAAATATGATATGAAAGAATAAATACTCATGGATTTTTATTTTTTGGAATTTGTTTTGGTTGGGTGTAAAAAATATAACTCTCCATGTCAAAATATTGCGTTTGCGCAAAGAAATAATCCACATATATCGATTAAGCTATTTATACAAAAACAACAAAATAGATAATTTAATTCCCCTTTTTTGTAAAATTTCGAATTAAATGAATTAAGAAAAGGAAAATTGTGATATTTTAATTTTACCCTGCTTCTTTTAAATTTAACCTACAATTATTTAAAACATGGAATTAAATAAATTTTTGTTTAAGTTGAATATAGCAATTTTTTCAATTAAAATGCTTTTTTAGTGCTTTAATTAAAGAAAAAAATATTCAATTTAATTAAATTAATATTACAGATAAAAATTGAAGAGTTTTTGGGATTATTTATCATTCAAGAAAAGTTAATTGTGAAACTTTTATCAATTTATTTGGAGGTAGATTCAAATTAATTGATTTAATGGAAAATTATTTAGAAGGTCTTACAATAGTTTTTAAAATTAACAACACAAAAACATAACTCTGAATGTAGTTTTAACGAAAATAAGAATTATATGAGATTACAAGGTATTTACAAATAAATTGATGCTTATAATAACATATTACAGGCATTTTTAACGATCGTTTTGTTGCCTTTTTTATAAATCAGAGACTTTTGTCCCAAATAATCTGAATTAATTGGTTGAGTTGCATGAAATAGATTAAATTTGACTATTTATGTTTTCGTTAAATATTTGCTAACATTCTTTTCAGGGTTTTTCTCTTAAAATTTAATAAAATTAATATACAGTCCATTTCTTTTTTTGCGACACATACACTTTTAAATTTTGTCCTAAATAATTGTCTGTCTCAATTATCACAAGTTCACTTTTTTTTATTCAAATTTTTTTCGAAACTTAGGCTATTTACCAATAATACACACATAAAATTAAATAACGCATATTTTAAAATAATTGTATTTTTTTAACTGTTGGAAACTATAAATTACATTTTGTTAATATAAATCATCCTATATATTACAAATACTTATGTTATATAAACTTTTATGAAAAATGTTTAAAATGCAAATTAAAGAAATAAATTATATGATGGGTACAAATTTATTTTAATCCAAAATAGAGTCAAGTGTAGTCAGTCTTTTGTTATTGCTAAATTTAGCTAAAGCAAAATTAAAAAAGATATTCAGTGAGGATGTAAAGCCTTCTTTAATTTCTTCTTGCTTTTTCTTCCAATATTAGTGCTTGTCCTTCTTGTAATACCAATTCCTCAAACAGTTGACTTTCTTGTCGTAAAAATCCAGATATCGTAGATTTTTGTACACGAAAATATTAAACTGAGACGATTATAGCTTGTATTAAGTGGTAGACGTTTAATCTTATCTAGCAAAGAAATTATCACTGGAAAGTATCAAATCATATCTTGGCTGTATAGGGTGTGTAAAATTTTAGAAAATTAAAATTTTCGAAAAATAATTTCACCCTCTGTTCACGTTCAAGCTGAATTTAAAACTGAACAAAATCTACTCAAGTCTTTCCGATTAGCTGTGAGAAAACACATCATATCAAATACTCTGTACATTTTTTATTGAAAATACGGCATACATAGAAGTGATTTGATCTTAAATTTATTGTGAAAATTAAGCGAACCCGACTTTCCATGCTTTAAGAAATTTTTTCTGAAATTAAAAAATATAATCAGCAAATTATATAATTAAATGATATTATAATTCTTTTTATACATCAACTTGCTAACAATAAATACGAAAAACATTTACTCTTATTTTTTGCTTAAACCTTAAGATCTTACACCTATATCGATTGAAATATTAGATATTTTTAAAAAATACCTTTTATACGCTCATCTGAACAATTTAAAACAAAAATTTTTTCTGTTTACTTTTGGCTTTTAATATAAATTTACCTAAAATTTGTTTTATTTATTTTTAATAATTGTTTTACACTGTGGGATTTTTCTCTTATAAAACATTTCGCAACGTGTAAATTATATGATTTAATTCTCTATTATCGTTATATTTTATCTGTGGAAGAGAATTAAAAAATGTAACGATGTTTTACATTGATACTGTTTCTTTTCTAATAATTTAAAAAAGTCTTTTTTTAAAACATGCAACTTTGGAAAATATATATCTAAACCTAAAAAATATTATAAATATTAAAATTTTACGAAAAATAGTATTTTTTTAATTAAAACATTCATTTTAACTTAAAGTAAATTGATCAAATATCAAAAAGAACAGGAAGATAATTATTTGATATTAACAGGACTGATATTATTCTCTTTTAGTGATTTTTGAATATGAACAAAAAAAATCTTGCTATTGGATTTTTATAAAGAAAAAATATTGTTTTTATTTTCTAAAAAAAATACAAAATACAGTTATTAGAGAAATGCATTATTGTAATTTATAGTAAAGATCAATTGTTTATAATTTTAATCACTATCTTTGAAATTTATGATAAAGAAAATGATTTAAAAAAATGTTAATCTTAAAATCATTTTGCTAGATCAGATATCATAAATAAAAAATTTGAAATTCAGTAAGTATATCAATGTTTACCTGCACCTCATAACCTAGAATCGAAAATAAACTAAACTGTCTGATAACGCTTTAAAAAGAAATATTTAATTGATCAACAGTTAATTCATATATATAAATAAAATTTTGAATAAATTTTATAATGTTTTTAATCTTATCAGTTTTAGTTATTAGATTTTTTAGAACTGAACTCATAATGTATTTAACAAATTAACTTCAGTTATTTTTCTGAAATCTAATGTAGCAGACTTATAGTAATAATATATTTTTCGTTTATATCCATTAAAAAATTTTCATATTTAGTTAAAAACTCAAAAATAATCAACTGCCACCTCCAAGCAATAATTTTCTTATATTTAGATTAGTTTATTTTTTAAATATTAGGAATTGGTTTTAAATTATAATAATACAAGTTTTACAAAAATTATCATCTTTTATTTATTAAATTTTAAATAATTCTTTCAAAATTCATTAATACGTTACAGTAAATTTAATGTAATCAGAAATGATCCGAAAAAAATTATGTTTATATGATTCGAAAATTAGTGATGAAATAATTTATTTTACTTTTGTTTTTCGATATTTTTTTTATCCAATAAAATTCAAAAGAATTTATAATTTCAACAACACTTAAGTAAATATCAAAAGTCAATGTAACTGAGACTTCGTGTTTTTACGATTATTAATATTTTATTAATATCCATTTGTTAAGAGTGTCATTCAATTAAGACCAAAAGATAGTATTTTATTTCAAAAATATTGATTCTTTATAAAATTTTTTAAATAATTTAAATTTTTTTAATCAAAAGAGAGACATGTTTTCATCCCTATCTAAAGTAAATTGCATTTTAAATTAAATGTTTTAGATCTAAGACATTACTCATGCAGTCAATTACAATTAATTCGTAATTAAGACTTTAAAAATGTTTCTTCAACCAAAATTAAAAATGATTAAAATTTATGATTTTCATATTTTACACCCTAAAGCCTTATATTTGCAATATTATTGAAATTTTTCATTCTATTTTAGATCTGTTGTTTAAATTCATGCTTTTATTTCGCAAATATTGACTGAAAACGTCAGTTTCATCATTAGCATAAAATTTTTTTAGTTAATTATAAACTTTAAAAAAGCGTCCTAACTAATACTCTTTTTTTAATTATAAATAAAATACAAGAAATTAGATTTGTAGTATATTGACAATCATGAAATTATATTGGTCTTTTTGAATTTATCAAACAAGTTTAAAATGTGACATCTGTTATTTCACACTGGTTCACAATTTATTTCAACATTGTTAAAATATTTACCAACTAATAAATTATTTTTACTTTCATTTCTTAAAAGTTAAAAAATTAATATTTTTTAATTATTAACTACTATCACTATTTTATATTTTTCCACTGCTAAATGTGTAAAAGAAATTAGATTATTTTCAAAATGGTAGCAAACAAGTGAATTGTGTTGGTTAAAAAAGATAATCATGGCTTAAAAACGAAAATTGCAGATTTCCAGAATTCTCTTTTTGAATGAATTTTAATCAATAAAAAAAAAAATTTTTTTTTCTTTCTTAGATTTTTCTCGTTTTAACAATAAACATCTTTATAACTCGATCAATAGTAATCTTTTGTTTCTATTTGTTATTTATATATGGTTCGTACTATCATAAATGTATTTAGCCAATCTAAATAACTTATATAGTATGTGTAATCATAAATAAATGAAAAATTATTTTTTATATTCACTAAAATAATATTAGAACAATAAAAAAATAATACAGATATTTAATTGAATATATTAACAGTTAAAATTTCTTAAGATAAAGATATCCGTTTTATCTCTAATTTTAAGATAAATGTTTTATCAAATATTAATTTATAAAATTCTTGTTAATGCAAAATTTATTTTTAATATCAGATCCCAGGAAAAGTCACTTATGTAAATCAATAAATATCTGACTAAAATTATTAATTTATTCAATTAAACAAGGTCGGCCAAAAAAATTTTCAAATTATTATGGAAACAAAAATATTAAAATATTCTAGGGTAAGAATTTTTTGCATAGTTTCTAATCGAGACAACATTTATTTTTAGTTCTACTACTCATTGTTTCTTAAAATCCTTTTATATTATTATTCAAATACTCAGTTTTCGTTATGACTTTTTCAAAGGCTCCCTTCAGTTAATTATTTATTTTAGTGATTTTTCTTCATCATGTCACTTAAGTAGTATAGCAAATTCCTTCATAATTTTACATCAGCATGTAGAAAATTTATCAGCGTTTCCTCGTGATAGTGTTTTATAAATTGAACGATACATTTTTAATCGATAATTTTCTTTTAAATACAGTTTTTAATGACATAATAATTTTATTTACAATACCAATATTAATTAAAATTTATCAGTTTAAATAACCAAATAAACATATGAGATGACAGACATTTTAAAATAAATGTAAAAAGAAATTGTAATCAGATGAAATTTCATCAAGTCAACCTTAAAAATAAAACTCCAAAAATCAATTTGGAGTGAGTAATTTCGTGAATTTAATAAATTAAGATAATTACATTTATTCATAGAAAGAATAAACGTCGCTAAAGACATTAAATCACGTTTATCGAACCCAATATGCATTAGCTTTGATTGAATGTAACTAAATAAGAAACACAGAAAAACCCTCTATATTAAAAAATCGAAATGAATGAAAAAAATTTAAAAAAAATAATTGAAATTATATTCAATAAAAATTTTATGAATCAGAATCTTACATCAATGTAATTGGAATTATTGTCTTAGACACAAGGTGTAGTTGTAATCAAATTAAAATTCCTACGAAATTGATAAAATTTATTATTTAAATATCTATAAACACACTATTGAATTATAAAAGAAAGAAATAATTTTTTTTTGTTAGAGATAGTTTTTGATGTCGGATAATACGACGATGCGATGTATCCATAAAACAAGTCTTAAATGTACAGGGTGAAACGGGAAATATCTTTCATTCGCCATTATTTAAAAATCTCAAAAAAAAACTTTGAGATTTTTTAAATAGGCATTGCTAGATGGTGACTAGCATGTTAAAAGTAAATATAAAAATTTAGACGTGGTTGCAGATATTCAAAATTGATTAGAGCAGTACCAATTTCTAATATTTCTGAAGAAAAGGCCGTTTGAAACCTCCTCTATAATTTTATTTCTTAATTTCGAATACCAAAAAACTTTCACTTCTTAAGGAAAGGTTATCGAAACTTAACTTTTTCACATCTTTCACAATATATAAAAATTAAAAACTCAAATCTTTTCCTCTCAACATTCAACAAACCAAAATCTTGAATTAACCAATGAAATAATTTAAAATATCCAATAAAAAGCAATTGATAATAATCAAAGTAATCAGGACGACAACCTGTACGAAATGTTGTTTTATCTTCGAGTCGTAAAAAATTCATCAATTTATATAATACAAGAAAAATTTGTAATTGAACAAGTATTAAAACTTCCAAAAAATAATTTAGATTAAATGAAAACGAATGGAGGACATATTGTCAATCTTCACATTTGTGGTTCAAGAATTAGAAAACCATCTCAATAATTTATTACTTAAGTAATTGAATTTACAACATGAACCTCGAGTAAAATGAAGCAAGCCATTAAAAAAAATAAAGGTTAAGGCCCGAAAATTGTGACTTTTTTAATCCCATTACTTGATTAATTGTTGTTTAATAACATTAATATCTGTTCTAGATAAACTCTGAAGGTGTTCTTGATAATATAAAAAAACTAAATTTCAAAAAATTACATACAAATGTCAGAACAAGATAGGAGGACAACTATTTGAGAACTGAAGAGAGCTGGGAACTCTACTACAGAGATAATACACAGCACAGGCAAAACTATTAAAACTGTTTATTTGGTCTTAGTCAAGTTTGAGAGGGAGGAAATATTGAATAGAACCCCTTAAAAACGAAAAATCGATCTCAAGCGAAAGAAAGCATTATTGGTCGGACTGAAAAGAACGTTAATAGTAGATCCGATTCAGTCCATGGTCAAATTGTAAAAAACCATTGTGTAAGACCCAAACATTAGGCAATACGCAAAGGATGACCTCAGGATAAAGTCTTGCTTCATGAAACGCCGCAATCTCCGCATTGCATGATTAAAGACCTCAGACTGGAAAGATACTAGAAGCTATAAAATCACCTTAGCTAAAAAGGTAACCGTGTTCGGATCATCATTGATCAAAGAATAATTTATTATGAACGTGGTTGTAATCATAGAATAAGGTGAGATTATTGCCTATAATACGTAAAAGGTTCGACTTTTCATGGGATAAAAATTACTCTCAGTGCTGGTTTTTGCAGCAGTGTCCAACGATATCGGTAATACCTACTAACTAATTGATCCTGGCTTTAAAATCAATGTTGAACAATATTTGAAGATCCTGTAAGACGTTTTATTATCATGGATTTTAAGAAAATTTGATCCATGAAAGGTAATGTTTATAAAAGATTCTGTTCCTGTACAGGGCGCAAAAAAGGTTTGAGAATTCTAAAAAGAGAATATCACCTTGTTTTCCCAAAACACATCTGAACCAATAACTAGCTAGAGCTGAATGTGTGTCACTACTACTTGTTCAGCCAAATTGAACGAGAATCCAACGCAACTACCATCCTAATAAAGGATCCCTAAAGGCCGCTATTTAACGAGCATTCAAAAGACTAACGCCGATAACGGTCAATAAAACCTGAGCACGCTTTCGTTTAAGGATCTTCAAAAATTATTCAAGAAAAGAGTAACCACTTTGAATAATTTTACAAATTTAACTCTTTATATCCTGGAAATAGACTTAAAAATGTTTTTTTATGATTTTGAACAACCATTTTTTATCAATTTTTACTGTGAAAAAAAATCCAAATTTACCTGTCTGACCCTGTACATAATAAAATACCGAATAAATTATATTAGCTCATACCAAGACACATGGTTTAAAAATAAATTACCAAAAAACTCACAGTGCATTAAAATTATGAGAAAAATACCTCTATTCATTATGTCCAAGAAATCTCAAATCTTTATTAATCGAATAAGGTTTTTAATTTATGCCAAAATTATATAGGATTTTACACAACACAAAAATTAGAAATAAATAGTAAAAGTTATCATATGATACCTTCACGAATTTGAGCCCGTTTTCTTTAAAGAATAATTAAATCGACAAAAATGACAATCCGTGTTCCCTCATGTTAATGTCACATTTTAAAATTCTCTAGATTGTAGTAGATTAGTAATTATCCTATAATAAATTGCGTCAAATAATAAATGCGTCAATGATTTAAATAGTTTTTCATCCAAAAATGCACTGAGAAAGCGTTTTTATGTGGCTTTTGTTCAACATGATTGAAATCCTAAAAAATATGAAAAATAATTAATTTATAGAAAATAAATTGTTGATATCATAGCCACATTAGATACTAGTGCATTAAAAACATAAAAAACACCAATATTCTGTCATAGTTTTTGTGGGTCAGAGACTTAGATATCGAATGTGTTAAAAAATAGTTTCAAACCCACATTGAAAAAATTCATAAACGGCGAGGTTTTTAAAACCATTTTGAATCGTCACGTTCGATAAAAATAACTAAAGTTGTTATGGATGTTTAAACAATTAAGACATCAAAAAAGTGCGCTATGGAAAATATATTGCAATACATAATAAATATATAACCATTAGTTAATTTTTTGCTCAAATAAGTTAAAAATGGATTTTTATCGCCTATTCTTGATTTTGATAACTTACAAGATAAATTGGATTTATGATTTTATGAACATTAGTTTTGCGCAACTTCATCCTGAAATTTGTTTGATTAGGATTAACAAATATTTAATATTCTTTAAAGCAAAAATAATTTTCTTAAGAATAAGCTCTTCGTTAGACATGTATAAATTAATTCTCAGATTGAAAAAATAAATTATAAATAATTATGAATTTCAAAATTTAAAACCTGTTTTAATCCTAATGTACTTTAATAGATTGATTGAACATTAAACCAACTTTAAAGGTAATAAAATTAATTATTTATGTCGACGCATCATTACGCATGCTTTTTTTTATCCCACATATCCGCCATCTAATTTTGTATTCTTAAACAATCGTACAAGCAACTCAAATTCTATCAATTGAAACTTTCCCCATTTTTTATTTTTATGTATAACTCTGGTCTTTTGAGTGATTGAAAGAATTTTAAATTGACCATTATATTGGTCGTGTAAAAATTTTCGATAGGTATCGCTGCTAATAAAATCAGAAATTATATTCTCAAAATATTTAAAAGCAATTTTTACAAAATATTTTATGCGATACATAATTCCGACTTGCAATAAGAACCCTTTATCGTTTGATTAATAATTTCATTGGCTAAACATATCTCCTTCTAAGTTTCTATTTTAAAATTAATGTTCAGGATTATTTGATTGTATCCGTACACAAGCTCTGCTATCAAGCCTTTACTTCTAGTTTATGTGTTGTTGAATACCGGGTGGTTCTCATTAGAATTGATCATACTAATTATTGCGTTATAGTCCTTCTCTCTCGGCTGATTTAAATAATGATCAAATCACTTTTCTAGCCCGTTGGATTGCGAATGGTTTGTATTTGGCTGGTTCGGATTTATTTTTACAGCTGGGTATTAAACATTAGAATTACGACGTGAATTTCGTTCCTTTGTTTGACAAAATTAAAAAAAGCACTCCATGGCTGGCCTATATTTAGATTAAATAATCTTACTACATTCTTGTCAGAGATATCGCAAATATGTATTGCTTCATTGTGATCTTATAATACGATTTACAATGGTTAATAAATGTGTAATTTTATTTAAAATTAGTAAGGGTCAACCGATTGTAAATTAACATGGTTAAAACCATTGTTTAATTTGGCATATTGATGAATTTGAGATAGGGTATCATTGGATTTTAGTTTTTTGGCAAACAAGGCAAACTGGATCCTAATTTGTGTATATTTTTAAGTCTGGGCAAAACAAAAACTGTCTATATTTCGTTTTTTATGCCAATACTAGGATCCGATAATCACGCTGTCTTACAATAAACTCTCTTTCCTTAACATGAGGCGGAATTAATATTTACCCTTCATTTACATACCACATAAAAGTTGTGTATCATTGCCTAAATCTAATTTATCTATCTTCTAACTGTTAAAATTTTAGATTTAATCAAGAAAATTTAGGTCTTTAGTTTGTTTTGAAGGCTTTTTTGCACAATCGTTTTCTGGCGCTAAAACGTACAAAGTGGTAATTGCTTCTCCTTATATCATATTAGTTAACTCGCATTGCTTTCCTATATTTTTTGAATATCAATTTTCTCTCAAAAGAATGTAAAGAATCTCTTTTGACGTGCAGCCGAAAGATAAGAAATCTTTTAAAGTACCATAAAAAACTGCTTGTGATTTGTAAATTTAACAAAATATCTTCCTTAACGATAAAATCTGAAGTGTAGGATAGCATGATAACATCAAACCAACCTCCTATTAATAGTACTGTAATTTTGTTCTGATTGTCTTTGTTTTCTGTTTTAAAATCCTTGAAAAACCGCTGATCTTCTATTTTATTTGCTCAAGAACTTCTATTTTTAATTTTATAAGCATTGAATTATCGAACTTTAAGCGCATTTAGCCATAGAAATCTTAATTGAATAGCTTCGGTAAAATATTTTTTTTATTTTTTTAGGCAATTAGCATATTCCTGTCCAACAAAACGCATTTCCTTTTTTATTAATTCCCACAAACATCAGTCTTGTTATTTTCTAAGCTTTAAAAATTTATTAATGTTAAAAGTTTATCCTCTTGAGGGATTGTCGTTAAATTTTTGCAGTTTTAGGGAGAAGAAATTTATTGTTTGTAGTTATTTTACTTTGAATTTGACAAACAATTTCTCATAAAATTCTAAATCCAAGATTTCCGATAATTTTTTTTATTTTAGCTTTTATTATTGTAAATGTGAGAAATTTTCTGCTCAATCATTCAAAGTGTTTCCTGATATATAACGTATGTTTCTCCTTTGAGGAACTAAAAAAAAATTTCATACCATTTAAAAAATAGAATTAAAATCTTTCCGTATAACATTAATAATTTTTTGAATCTTTGGCCAGCATTGTTTAGTGAGAAATTTCATTCGAGTAAATTGAAACTATTCTAAACGACAAATAAATTCCATTTTTGCAAAATCGTCCACATTTACAGGTACTTAATTGAAACTCTTAGCGAAGTCTATCTGTTAAAATATTTTCTACTTAGTTACTATATCCTGGGCTTTTTGTAACTGAAGTAATGTGTATTGATCAACCATTGTGATGCCATTCAATACTATATAATCTCTTCAAGGACACTATTTTTTAAACTTATTATGAATCATATGGAACGTAGCAACCATGAGTTGTCAATCTTCGAATAATTTCTAGTTTAAGCTTTTTTCAGCCCCCTTCATTGGCAGAGAATAATTTATAATTGATAAAGGACGTTAATAATTTAATAAGATTGATCTTTTTATAACAATAATGTGTTGAAACTATTATTTTTAACCTCTATGGAAAATTTTTTTTCGAAGCCTTAAAACAGCCAAAGGATTTTTAAAAAATCGTTTTTGTAATTATTACTCTTATTGATAACTCTTTCATTTTGCTTTCCCTCTGATATATAAATCACTCAATGATTTTCACGGTTATATTCCGTGATTCTTATAACCAAAGGATTTTTCTAGTAGTGTAAATCTGCACACATCTTTAGTTACGAAACTCAATCATCGGTAAAGGCACATATATAATTGGGATCTAAATTTCATCTTCAGTAACTTTGTATGGAATGAATGTTCATTTATGTCATTAGCTACAATTTAAGATTGCTCTGTCATAGTTTAAAACATTTTTGTTGGATTTTAATGCACCTAATGCACCAGAAAAATTTCTGCTTTAATTCTTTAAAAATCCCTTTTAAAATTTTGATCAAACAAATACAAAAGCAGTTCAAATATATATTAATTTAAAAGCTTCATAGAGTTTGTGTTCTTTATTCTCCGAGTAGAATGAAGATAGTTTAGTATATTTCTTAGCTTTCTCCTTAAACCACTCAAGGTAAGAGCACCATATTTTTTTCAAGTTACTGGCTTACTTTTCCCTTAAATCCTTAAGTTGGTTTATGGTAGGTATTTTTTAAATAGCAATATATCAGAATTGAAACTAGCACCCTGCCTCATTTAATCCCACATTTTCAAAGTTCTTCTGAATAGTAAAGATCTTTATTGGGCTTTTTTTCTAGATATTTGGCATAGTTGTAACGAAAAACTCTTTTCTATTCTAATGTATGTTCTGCTTATCTTTGCAAAATTACCAATCTTTCCGAGTAAGGTTGGAGGCTTCCTTTTACTTGAACTTTTGATAATAAGAAGAATAGAGGGTTTTATTAACGATTAATTACGGGTTTTTTTCATGGACGTTTGATAGAAATTCCTAAAAACAAAAACCTATAACCTAACCATTGCAATACTTCAAGTAAAATTACTCTGTAAGTTTTGCGTTGATTCATTGGAGGGAAAACTGAGCCCCAGTTAATTTTACCCAAATTTGGGGGGTTATGTTTAAAAAATTTGGTATTTTGCACATAATGGGTTAATATCTATTAATATCTTTATGAGGAACCCAATTTGTAACAATATTTGTTAAAAATAACCTTCGCTACCTTGTAATGTAATAATATATCCGCTATTCTTCCTCATCAACTGAATTTATATGCTCTTTATTTATCTTGCATTGAATGTTAAAATTATTTTTAATATAGAAAAAAATAATTCGGTAGATAAAACAATACTTATTATTATAAATGTGTATTTTTATTTTTAGAACTGCTTTAATTCGCTGAATCATGTTAGAAGAGAGTTTTTTAAGGTTCATTTTGTGTAGTTTAATTAAGACCTTCTTTTAAAAGAAAATTTTTATTGTTAATGCAATTTATTTAAGGATTTTAACAGTTGAAATTACATGAGTATTATTTTAATTTTTTTAGATTTAGATTATTTGATTTTTAAAACTATATTAACATAGGTTTAACGGCGTATCTTTAATATCATGTGCCGATGCACTATTTGTATAATCTGAATAAACATTGAGTTTTTTTATGAAAATTAATTATTCTTTTAAAAAATTACTGTTTTAAATATATCAAAATATAGCATTTAAATATCTAATTTAAAAAATCTTAATATTGCTAAGCGATAGTCTGTAGTAAATATATAAAACATTTACTACTTGTACAGCATACTCTAATATATAATCTTTTTTTTTATTATTACCATTATATTTTGCTTTCAAACTTAAATTTATTTTTGGCCCTAAATTCCTTAAAAATAACAGTTATCTAAGCAGATATGTTAAAAATAAAAAAAAATCATTCGTAAGAAGCTCAGTAATAAATATTTTAAAAATAAATACAAAAGTTGCCTTTTTTTTCTACTTTTATCAGTAACCAGGTTCAAAATTAATGAGAAATTAACAAATTTTTATACGTGTGTTAGTTAAATTTATAAAAATTAAATTTTTGTCGTAAATTATCGAATATCAAAAAGTGAGAAAACAATATCGGTAAATATTTTAAACAATATAATATGTAAACAGATTAAGATTCACTCTTTTATTAATCGCCATATTATTATAAATAATAAATTATCAACCAAACAATTTTTTTACCAATCTTTTTGAGTGTATTTATTTTAAAGTTTTAAACTTATTATATTGTTATTCGAAACTACAAATTGTTAAATAAATTATTTAATATCTATAGAACTTAGAAAGAAAATTTTTAACAATAAATAATAATATCAAATATTAAAACATTGAAATATTTTGAAATATTATCATGGAACGTAAATTATTGAGCTAAAAAGCTATAAAATTTTAAACCTTTAACATCAACGTTATTGTCAATGATCAATTTTTCACTGCATATGGTGAAACCCTTATTTAAAATCTCAAAATTTATAACATATTCACCATAATTTATATATTTTGTTTGCATTATAAGGATTTCATTAACACGATTATTTAAAATATCTCATAGTTTTAAAGTTATTTTTTCAATAAGCGATTTATTTTTCATGGGTGGATTTTTTTAAAACTTTAGGATATCTACAAATTTAATATTTATTTATGATTTTAAGTAAATTGAAATACATCAGAATTATTTTTTCCTTTTCGATAAAGACTATTTTACATCATAAAAAATATATCAAAGTATTTTTATTTTTCACAATAATTTATTACTTATATTTATAAAAACCAATATATCAACCAACAAACCATTTTATGACGAAATGTTATATTATTTTTTTAATGAGAAGATAATAATTATTAAATCTTATTGACATACGTTTATAAGATACGAACAATGATTCAGAAGAGCTTTTTTCCTTTTATTACGCTAAAAGATTTTGTATTTTAGAAAAATATTTTAAGAAAATCACTAATTTTTGTTCAAAATTCAAAATTTTGGATGGTTTTAAGTTTATCCTTTTGAATTGATTGTTTTGTCTGATTCTAATTTCCCTTAAAATATTTCTTACTTTTTTTAAACTAAAATATTGAGTTTTATTCTTAATTTTTAATAAAATGTGCCCATAAAAATTAAATTAAATATTTTTCAAAGTTAGAAAATTAAAATGTTACATATTTTAAAAAGTTTGTCTAGCAGTTTGAATCATTCATCGATTACATTTTTGAAAAATAGTCTTGTAATGGTTGCATAAGCATCTACTTTTTGAATTATAAGTTGTGCAATTATCAATATTTTTAGGCAGAAATAATTTTCTAAAAAACTTAAATATCTTTCTTTAAATTAGATGCCAAAATATTTTAATATTTTCTTCAATTTTTAATTTATAAATAAAAATAAGGAGAAAGAGATGGTATAATTTTTTTAAAGTTCATGATATTTTTAATCCTCTATTCACAGTATTTAATCTCCAACAACTCTCATTTATTGATTTGTTTATGTTTGATCGTCTTGGAGTACTTTCTTATTATAAGAGTCCATCTAAGGGGAGAGAATCAACAATTAGTTAATCCAATTTCAAATGCTTATAAGATAATAGATGTCCTTAAAATTTGTAAATTTAAATGGTAGATGTTTTGAATCTTTTAGTCAGTACCTGAATTTAAGTAGAAATTATTTCTAAAAAACATTTAAATTTTATTAAAAAAATACTTTATCGATTAATGAGAAACTGTTATTTTAACACACTCTCTTGTGTCTTTTGTTAATGCTAGAAGGATCCAAATTTTTCTAAAATCATCAAATTAACCATAAATATAAAAATGAGAAAGTGGTGAAAAAAATTTTATGTATTGATATCGGGTTACGAAAGATATCAACAAATATGATTTTTCATCCTTTGTAACTGTCTAACAGTTGTTAAAAAATTCGTACACAATTATTGATTTTCAAAGATTTCCTTTCTGTATTCAAATTACAAGATTGTTACGAAACGGGTCAGAAAAATTAAATATTATATTTTAAAAATATTGCAAATTATATCAAAGGTATTCAGTATGTTGTCATTACCTGTTTCTACATCTTGAAATCCAATTTAACAAACAATAAAAAATTTTCGATGTTATTAAAAATATTACATGTTGATCAATACCAGGCAATACATTTTGTAATTAGTCTCTTATTTAGATTCAAAAATTTATTTTCATATTAGCCGATTTATTTCTTGTATAAAATAAAATTTGATGTCAAGGATCGAAACTGATCTAACAGTCAATGTCGTATTTAATAAATCTCAGTTTTCTGTAAAAGTTATCCTACTGCATGACAGAATTAATTGAAATTTTTATTACAAACATTAAGCAAATAAATCGAAATGTCCATTAATTTTTTTAAATGTATAAAGTTTAGGTCAAGAAGAGATCATTTAAGACTCCAAAATGATATTAAATTTAAATGCTATCTTTTTAAAAAATGCAAATATCTTTTAATAAAGCAAGTTTTTATATTAATTAACAAAAAAATATAGATTACGCGATATTCGATAAAAAAGAACAAATGTGAGAGAGTAAGGAAAATTTTATAATATCGATTTAAGATCATCAACAGTAGAATTTTTTTATTCATCAAAATGTTTGTTTACTACAATTCATCTGTAGCTTATTTTTATTGGCTAACCATGCAAGTATAAAATTTAGTATTCAAAAGAAGAATATAAATCAAAGAGTTTATTAGTATGTCAAAATGAAAGTGTAACAATACATTGTATACAACTATAATTGCTGATATTTTTAGCATATTGT
Source organism: Oryzias curvinotus (assembly GCA_023969325.1). Lineage (NCBI taxonomy): Eukaryota > Metazoa > Chordata > Actinopteri > Beloniformes > Adrianichthyidae > Oryzias > Oryzias curvinotus. The sequence goes on along the minus strand of CM043717.1, from coordinate 31,585,396 downwards.
GTTGAAGTCCACAGAAAATTATAATGTTCAGCTGAAAAATTTTAACATATTTTTTAAATTTGACAAAAGGTCATAGGATTATTTTAACATTAAAATGTTCGATTATATACCCTAAGTAACATAATTTAAAAAAGTAGATATCGGCCACATTAATTTTTGCAAAAACTTGCAAAGTGGTAAGGGAAAAGATAAGGTAAGTTTTTTTATCTCAGATAAAATATTTAATTTATTGATCTCTATAAAAATAATTATGTCATGTTAATATAAAGGACTCTTAATAACAGAGAATAAAAAAGCTTGCTTATGTTTGGTTATGAGGGGGCTGATATCCAAATAAGTCTTTAAATTCTTTTTGTCAAGGTATTTTTACGAACGATGTAATTGTGATAATTTTATTGAATTTACTATGGCTGTGGAACAATACGTATATGAATGTGCGCAAGCGTATAAATGGACGATTTTTGTTGTTGGACGTTTTTTCCTCATAATTGTCAAATAACTTCTTCAAGTATAGAAAATAGAAAAATTAAGAGAAATAAATTGACAAAATTTGAAGCTTAATAAAAAAAACACCTCAAAATGTAGTAACCTAAACCTGCGCGTGTATTATCGCCCATATTTAGTGTTTGGCTTACTTCAATGAAGGCAGATTTTGACCATTTTATGTGTTTCCTACTTTTACAAAAATTATCTAATACTTGTATATATAGTGCGACAACGAGGTTCTATTCTTTCATTTTTTAATTAAAATTGCTAGTAATTTTAGAAAACTAGGTGAAATCATCAGATGTTTTATTGAAATATTCAGAAAGTGCAGGAGTCGAAATTCTTTGAAATTATACGCTCTCTTAGAATTGTATTTCAAAACATACCGATAGCCGGTTTTAAACAAACAAAATTAACACTAAAAAGACTTATTCTACCAAAACTGTCTCATATTATGAATTAATTTTTAAGCAATAAAGTCAAATAATGAGAGCCATTTATAATCTCATCATAAATAAAAGTAGTTGTATTTTCGATGAGTTATAATATATTGGCATAAATTGCTCCCAGCAATTCTTATGTCAAATTTTTAATTTATAGTGAAGAAAACACCGAAAATACTAATTTAACATTATTGCTTGTATACTTTCTGTAGTATTGGAAATTTTAATATTTGGTGAATTAATATTTTACAAGTTACAGCTCTGTATCCAAAACCGAAGAAGAAATTCAAGGTGATGTTTTTATTTGGTATCTTAATTGCATGTTCAAATATGTTGATATGGTCTCAAAGAGCAATGTTGCCAAGACTTTTACTATTTTTGGTTTTGTCACGCAATTTAAAAAAGAAGCGTATTATATACTATTAAAAAACTATCCAAGTATATGAAATGTATTGGTCCTTAATAACGAAAAGATCTTTAAGATGCGTTGTCCACATGCATTTTAACTAAAAACTTTACTCATGCATGGCATTAAATTTATTTTGTCATAAACATATGCAGTAAAATTAAAAATTACAAAAATAATGATGATTATGACAGAAGTACAAGGGTTATCTCTTACTCTTGTTTTTTAGATTTCTTTCAACTGAAAGAAGTCTATTCATTTTCTATTAACCAAAAGAAAGAATTTAAGGTACTCTTCTCCATAACGTAACATTGTCTTCTTGAAACCTTTTCTAAATTACATTTGTTTACCATTTTGAACAATTAAAATCTCCCATTCCGAAAACCAGACACAAGTATTTTGGGAACATTTAAAATTAATTCTTCGCAAAACAAATTTGCATTAATAAGGAGAAATACTACAAAATAATATCTGGTATGCTGTGGATCTGGTTTATATTCCATCTATGATTAACATTTCGGCATGCGCCATTGAAGGCACCATTTTGAAATGTCTACAGCAGCTGTTGACTTATTTTCAACATCGTTTATCTGATAATACGATCAGCCAAATATTTGATTCCGCTTTTTTCATTGGAAATCTTTCTGATTTAATTGATTCTAAACAAGATTATTTAACTGGATCGATGTATTGCAGGAAACTGTCCTTGTAGTTCTTCCGACTGAAACCTTTTGTTATTCTGGTTACCATTTTTTATGATTATCACAGGTATCGAGATAAGTCAAAAATATCTTAATATCTTATACACCAGAAATTTGGAATTTTTTTTTATACTTTTAAAGCTAGACAGTCTCGCATCAGCTCCAGAATTGACATTAAAATATGAAATAAGTATTTTTATTAGCATATTACAACAATTAATACTCTTCAATCCAAAGAAAACAGAGCCTTTCTACGACCGACAAAAATGTCTCTAGAACATTCCTCTGTAAATAATACCTCAATTATTTTAATAATTTCGCAAAAACTATTTAATTTTTTATTAAAAAGACAATTATAGGCTATGCGTTCAACCTTGACTAGAATTATCTTTTGTCAGAATTTACGAGATTTAACCGATACATAAAATATTATAAATTATGGATTTGGTTGTCTTTGGCTATTAGAGTCAGTAATTTGAGTTTGAAATATCGGTTGTGCCAAAAGCTGATAGATGTCCTTAAATTTCCACTCTACAGGATGTGAACAGAATTGTTGTAAGAACTATAAATTTTCAGGAAACTAAGTTGTTCACACGGTAATATCAAATATTTCTTTTCCTTGACAAAAGTGAAATACATTAATTTATTCTAAAACATCAAATTAATTTATTTCAAATGTAAATTAATTACACTTGTCAATTGACATTTAATTTATCCAATATATTTTTTAAAAGACTTGTGGTTTATTTACAAATTAAATACTGATTTAAAAGTGGCTTACATATGCGACGAATTTTTATCTTATCAAGGATTAACAGACAAAAACAACACAAAAAGCAGTTAATAGTAAAAGCTTATATAAATGTTTGACGAATTCCTTAAATTTAAAAGTAATTGTAAAATGAACAAACAGGTTATTGCATTAAAAAATAACTCACAGCACATAATTCTGGCATCACAAACTTATTAACTTAGTTAAGGATAATGATTTTCAGTTGATTTTTCATTTTTTAAAAATAGACAATATTGTTCCTATGATTTTATGCATAAAAATTTCACTAAATTTAAAAAAAAATCCCATGCGTAAAAGAATGTGTTTAATTAATGCTTGAACACTGTGTTAACCAAAGGCAATGATTTATGGATTCAAATTTTATCCTTTTCAATTTAATATGCTTAATAATTGTGAGGATCGTGAATATTTTGTTTTTTTTAAACTGATACTAAATTACTTTTTTTCAATGGAATTATTAATGTTTTAAATTAATTTATTAAATTTAAGTAATTTAAAATCCCTTTTTTTGCCTTTTCTTAATCAAAGTTCTGTACTTTTATCTGTTTGTACTTTTCTTGATATTATCTCTACTTAATAATTTTTGCTGTTTCTAAAATCAACTAGTTTTATAAAATGTAACTAAAATATCGCTCAATGTTTTTTTACAATTAGTTAAGATAATTTCAATAAGAACTTTTTAAGGCATAAAAATTTTTTAATTACTCAATCATTTTAAATAAATATGCTTTGCTAACAGAATTATCAATCTTAAAACTGATTTATGCTATTGCATTATAAATATTGTTCAATCCGTGTAGGCTTCAAATATTTTAATGAAGCCATTTATAGAAAATAAACTGAATTAAAAAAAATATTTTTAATTTAATTGATGATTGATTATTTTAAATCTTGTTTGCGTGCTACTTCAACGTAAAAATGTTGAAAACTCAACAGTACCTAATTATGTCTCTTTTGAGCTACTAATTCTATGATTTTTGATTTTTTATTTTCTTAAAAAAATGCACCTATAAACCAATATTTATTCAATTTATATTCGAGAACAAAATTCTTAAAAAAATCTTACATGCAAAGTTTAATAATGATATTTTACTTTTGTTTTTTTGAAGGAGAATCGGTTTTATTTTCATTCTGTAAAAAGCATATTCTTTCTGGTAAATGTTAAGTCTTTTAACCAACTTTTCCATACTCAATAATAAAATTAAGCAAAAAATGAACATTATCATGTATAAAGAATGCCATGCTAAATTGATTTTATTGTTTTAAAATTACTCCAGCAACACTTGACTGTTCTATTAAAGATTAAAATACAATTTATAAAAAAAAGTTACAGAAAAAAAGAATAATCATCCTGATTTTACTTATTCTCTAAAATTATTGATAAACAAAAATTATATAGAACTATCTATTTACCCATGAGAAAACTTTTGTAATTTTTAACTTTTAAAAATGAAGAATAATTTACAATTTATGTAATTAATGGTCACAACTAAAAGCAACTGAGAGCTTCTCTGAGAAATTGACGCACATACAACGAATTTTAGGGAATTTTAAATTGGATATAATTTTTATTTAACGTTCATTTATTGCTACCATATCATTATAAATTATTTTTAGTTTTTTTAAATATTTAAAAATTTTTGAATGATTTTTTTAATTTATAAGTTTTTACATTTTACAACATCTTTACACATTCATTTATGTCCGAAGAAAAAGATTACAATAAATAATCGCATTCAACAAAATTTACCTTAAGTAAAATCAAAATATTTAATTAAAAATTTCTGAATATTAATTAGTATTAACACTCAAATACAACGTTTTCTTGTCTCTTAAAACTTTTTAAAACTCATAAGTTGTTGTAAATTTTTTAATTTATTAAGAAGTAGAATAAAGGATCTGTTAATATTGTTATCTACTCAATAATAAATTGATCAATAACACTTGCTTATTACCAAATACAGTCGATTTTTCTTTAATGGGACAGTTAATTTAAGATCACATTTCATATTTTGTTACACATATTCATAAAAAAATATGTTCACGAGAATTCAATATGATGGATAGTCTCACAGCTAATTGGTGCCACGTAAAAAAATCTTTTTCAGTTACAAATAAACCTCTCTCGTGACGACTGTCACAAATTTTCGACATTTATTAAGTCACTAATACATCCCAGGCTTGATCAGTACCTGATTATATTTTTTGACAATTATATTTTTCGAAAATTTGACTCTAAAATGCCACAAATGATTTCTCACTACCCAAGAAAATTACTTTGCTGGATAAAATAAAAGGTTAGGCACTTATACAAATTATTGTCTGTCCAATGAGATAAATGGCTTAGCAAAATCTACCATAACTTTGCTTAATGACGAGAAAGTCAACTTCCTGAGATTTGTATTACAAGATGGACCTGCAGAAACATAAAAAATAACACAAGAAGAAGGATCCAAACATCAAAAACGCACTAGATAAATGTTTGTATTAATGTAATTGACATTGGCGTAAATATCAATTATCAAATATTAAAGGCGAACTATGAGGAGTATATTAAAAAACTGGGCTGCAACCATTTCAACGTAACTAGTGTTAATTATCGCGATGGAAAGCAAGATAAACTGTGAAATTTAAAATAGAGCATGGGAAAAATGTCATTGCTGATCACTGGTAAACTCTGAAAAATGGAACATTTTTAGAGAATTTTTGTGGTGATAACATTTATAATGCTGATTACACCTGCCTTTATTAGATTGCTGATCAAAACATTTTTTTAGCTATAAACCCATTTCATTGTCTGGTTATAAAGGCCGATGGATCGCATCACTGTGTTATGTTATATAAGTAATTCTGATGCTGATATAGGAAAGATACTGATCATTTGAATCAGTGCTACACATAAATTCTTAGATTGGCTAGGAATGGAGGGTTTAACATTTAAGTTCTATGCAATCAAAAATGCGTTGATATATTCAGATAATTTTGGAAATTGTCGCACTAATCTTGAGATATATTAAAATTTTAGACAAAAAAAAATAAATTTTTGTGTGTGTTGGCAATTGTATGGCACATAATTACTTAGATTATCTAAAATACATACCGCTGTAATTTATTATTGATTTTACCATATCGTTAATGCAACATTCGGACATAGAAATAATATAAAATTTTATGAAATTATTTCTTTGAAAATGAGTTAATCAATGTTAGAATCCATTCACGAAAATTTATTTACAAGTTCTACATCAGCCAGAGAGATGAGTTCCAATATTGCCCTTTTAAATCAATAAAGTTGGTATCTGACAGTGAGAGCTATCAAAACTACCACGATACAGAAGATTTTTAATAATTATAGCTTGAAACACTTAGATATTTCCTATATTTAAAGAAACGAAGAAAATGCGGATATGTTGCCAGTTTCTATCAGTAACTATGAAGAATTTAGAACAATTGATAACAATTTTCCTTTTTACGATAATAATGAAGACTGTTATAATTTATTTGTAGAATTTCTTGAATCGAAACATAAAAAATTTGAAGATAATGATGAGTCAAAATTGTCTTTGATCTACTAGGAGCTTTAAAAACTTATTGTCATGTTAGACCTTTTTTTTAAACTAACAAAATGAAGAGAGTTCTATATCTGCACTGAATATCTGTTTTGATTTTTTAGAATTTAAATGCTAAAAAATTAAAAAAAAAGAATATAATTAATTAATGTTCTTCATTAAAATAAAATGTATGTACCTATCTAACCTTTTTTTAAATTTTTTTTTTTTTATTTTCTTAATAGTCAATATTACATATGTATTTGTGATTTCTATCATAATTTATCTTGCAAATATAAATTTTCATTTTCAAATAGTGAATAAAATTTAAAAATTAAAAAAATATTCATTTATAAATTTAATGTGTGTATTATATATTAATGGCCTTAGTTTCAAAAACCATTTAACTGAATTGAAAAAAAAGAACTTGAGATAATTGGAACAGCTGCTTAATTGGGACATAATGCAATATCTCGATGTGTCCCAATTAAGCAGAATCGACTTTATTTTACAAATATTTTGCTCTTACGTCTTCAGGTATTATGATTAATTAGATTTATAACAAGATACTATTGGTTTATGTGGGTTATTGTTTGTAAGATAAAGTTAAAATTTTGTTATTCTGTGTCATTATTCGACGAAAAATTACGATATTATCTGAGTGTTACATTTTTTTGTGAAAGCATACAAAAGTAATAATAGGTAATTTAGTTAGAAATAATTTCAACATTTTTTAATGAGATTTATTTTATATTTTTATTTTTATTTCACTTTTCTTTTAATATGAATATCTTCAATTCCCAGTAAATATTCAACATAGAGAGTTTTTAAATGTTCACTGAGATAAATATATTTATAATATAATAGTTTGTAAAGATAAATTAAAATATTAATTTTTTATTTGCATTACTCCAATTACAAAAAATAATTTGAGAATTTTAATTTTTTACTCACAAGAAACTTTTTGTAATTCTTTTAGAATTTTTTAATGCGGATCGAGTCAAAATCTCACAATGTCATTTAGATCTAAAAATAATTATTTTAACTGAAATATTTATATTTTAAATTCCTTATTATTTAATCAAAGAATAAAAGTAAATTCAGAGTTTTAAGCGATTATATCGTTTTAATGAATTATGCTTTCATAATATTTTCATTTGTTTTACCAACAAGTCCAACAATATAATACTTAACAACAGCAAAAAAATTTATTTACGATGAAAATATAATTGTACTCTATAACGGCTCAATTGCTACATTGAGAAGGAAACTCTATCTCAAATTTATTAGGATAATAAAAATATATTTTTATTGTGAAAATTTTAGTGTGTTATAGGCCTTGAAAATATAAGAATAAAATAACAGAGAATCAATTAGGCTTATTCCAGAGTAACTGTTTGTTATAAATAAACAGTGTCTGTAGAAAACTTTCATTAACATATACAATAAGAGTTGTGATGAAATTATGAATATCTAATTTCCAAGACATTATTCATTTGAGAAATATCGATATTGATATTGCTTAATAATCATATATATTCAAATAGAATATCAATGATAATTATGTTGGTTATAGAAAAAGATTTTAAATAAATGAAGGTTGTAAAGGTCATAGAGAAGATTTCAATTTGATGCAAATAAATAAAGCAGAATTAAGCTCTCCATTTAAAGCTAAATAAAATCACGTCGTATACAGTAAAGGTTGACGATAAATTATGAATTCATAGATTACTTAAAAAGCTTTATATTAAAGCATTTTTGTTGAATAGAAATAAAGTATTTAGGCACAGACATAGTAATATGATAAACGTACTAAAACAATAAGTATATTAAAAAAATTCCGTAAATTTTTAAGGTATATTACAATAAAAATTTCTTTTTTGCCTTAAATAAAGAATCGGAGTTTTTTCCCTACGCTACTAGAGCTCAATATCCTTCCTTATGTTATCAAATTTAAGCCCTTTTAATAATTCGTTGGTCATACTTACCATTTGTTGATCGATAAACATAAAATTATAGATAAGAAAAAATCCCAAAATTCTCAATATAATATTCTAAAAAAATTCAGTATTTTCTCTGTGTAAAATTGAAAATTTATGAAAAATAAAGAAAAAAATAGAAAAATATCTAAGCCCAAACCAAATAAAACTGATTACTCAAATTAAAGCATGGATTTAGGTTAAATCTCTCAAAAAAAAAGAGTGCTGCGATAAAAAAAAATCAAGGTAATTTCATTAAAAATATAGAAATTTCCAAGAATTAAAAATTCATTTCATCATAAAAAAGCAATGGGTGAATAGCATAATTATGATAGGAGATGGCGGATTTCCACTGCGCATTCGTTTTTCTTGTGGTTGTGCTTTTTACCTATTTCAATAACACATATTTTTATTTTATTTTTCAATAAATTTTTTTAATGAGGTTTGATCTTTCAATATATTTATATTTTGATTTTATCATTTAGATTAAAGTTTTAACTTTTTGTTACGCAGAAAATACTTAAAAAAACAATGAAGTTGTTTTGGATACCAAGCTAAAAAAATTATGTTTAGAATATATTTTTTGTAAGAATTACCAAAATTTGACTCTTTCTGTGTCTTAAAATAAAAGTAGTTAAGTAATGCCTAAATATTGGATAAATGTTAAATATCCTTTATTTCACATAATCCATTTATTATATTTTTTTTATTTTGCATTCTAGAATATACTTAATCATTCTCTGACACTATTTAAATGTTGCAAAGGTTTTATTCTAAATTAGCCTTCATTTTTACCTGCTAGCTTATCGAATATTAAAAATTATGCAATAACTCATCAAAAAAAAATAATAATATACCTAGTTCTATCTTTAGGTTTATTATTTGTATCATTATATCATCGCCATTCTATACATAACCTGGAATGAATACATATCGATAAAAAGTTACTTTTTTACTTCAGGCAGCATTTTTCAATAATTTAGGTATCTTATTTATCGACCAAATACCTTGTTTTTTCCAGGAAAATTCTATTTCTCTTGTCCTCATCTTTCATCCTTCTGTTTACGGTCTTGTTGTTTTCCTTGCAATCACAAAAGTAATCATTGACAACTGTTCTGGGTGTTAGACATTCATAATCAGCTGAAAACTGTTTTTCATGCTAGAAACTATTATATCTATTCACTTATTCTCACTATATTCCTATAACGATTCAGACACTCTCTCAACTCTTGATTCTATCTCTTAACGACGTTTTTGTTGTACATTATGATTTTTGAAAGTTGTGTAATTATTTCCAATAGCAGCTGGTTAAACAAATTTTTATCAACTAAATTCCATAAAACTTAAGATATCAAGTTGGATAATTCTCATTAATTACTTTTTAATGATAATTAAATATTTATTTTGCTATTCATCTTGTGCAGCAATGCTCACTTCCCATGAAGTATCGCACTTTTCTTATGTTTCACTACATCTTCTCATTATAGTGTTTTAAATGTTTTTTATATTTTCATCTTTTATGCATTTTTTAGAGCAGCTCACCAATGACGTTTCACAACTTTACAAATAATATTTTTAAGAAATAATTAATATGTATTGGCATATTTGCGTTGAAATTTTGCATGCTAAAAGAACCTTATTTCATGTATATAATGCATAAATATTAAAAAAAAGAGTTAGTTTTTAAAAAAATATTTTGACAAAATTAGCATATTGTGGTTGGTTTGGACTAATTAATTATATTACAGTTAACTTTTTACCTTTGAGTTTATTTATTATAATAAACTTAATTACAAACCCATTGCTAATGACGTTTTTATCGGTTAGTTAGGTTTTTAAGTTTTCTAACTGATTCTTTGATGATTCTTGTAACATAAATTACAAAATAAACAAATATTTTGAAATTTACCAATTCATAACAAATTAAGTTGTTTATGGTATCAATTATTGGTTATATGTGTATTATAAAATAGGCCCGTTCTAACTTTTATTCAAGTTGAGCTGTTTCTAATTCTTCATCAAACCATTATTGAGTGCTCAAAAAATTGAATTTCATTATTTTAGACTTTCTAAATGGTGTTATACTCTCTAAATAAATTTTTTAAATTAAAACGATTGAGCTTAGCATACAAATCTAAAAATAAAATCAAAATCATAAAAGTCTTTTAACGTTTTTTATTATTGTGTATCTCATCACAACATCAGAGCTTAAAAAGTAAATCTAATTCTTTAACTACCCTTTAACACTACCCTAATTGTTATTGATTGGTAAATAGAAAAAAATATCAAAAAATGCAAGACTCTAATGGATTAATCAGCCTTGGTGCGCAAGTATATAACATATTGGCATTAATTTTAAAGTTCCTATTTAACCTCTTATGCGATTTTTTTAGCTATATGCTTTACTAGTTCTGATATTTAATCAAATAAGCTAGAAAGTTGTTAAGTTACTAAATTAGACATCATTATCATATTTTTACAAACCTTTTTATTGATAATGCTGTTAAGTTGTGATATAAAGCGTATAATATTTTCGATAAACTCCTGTTTTGTATTCTCAAAACATTTTTTCGCTCTGTTTATTACTGTAATAAAATTAGAAAAATTATTTTGACATATTTCTTAAAAAACTTTTTTATCATTAGATTTAGGCATTCTAGTAAATTTTTTATCAGTTATCATTATGTGTCTTTCATTTGTTCTATAACCAATGATACTGTGATAATGAAAAACTATTATCGCATCGTATTTTGAGAAATTTAGAGTCGAGTCTTTTATATGCTATGTAATTTCGTATTTAGATCACAAAGGAAATAAACAGAAAATTATATAATATCTGGATAGCGCCTCTGTCAATCATTTAATAACTTTTTTCAAAAAATAATTTACAGAAATCGGATTCACTATCTATTTATTATAAAACTATATGAGTGACAATGTTTTAAACCTTAATTATTAGCTCCTGAGTTAAAATCATTTTAAAAAATTGTGATATATAATAATTAATTAGCGAAAAAATTTTGAAGTAGCTTTTTTGAAAATATCTTAGAATCAGAGTCAGAATTTCAAAAATATCTGTTGGATCAATCATCTTTAAAAAAGATTCAGCAACTATTTATTAAATGCATATTTTAATTTTTACACTCTTACAAATTTTTTAACAGCAATATCATGTTATTTTGCATATTTATTCGAATTAAAATCATAATTAATTTACTTTACATTTCGATGTTTATGGCCAAAAACATCACTATTTTAATTTGTTAAACAAACAGAATTTGATTTTTTATCCTTGCTTTGTAGTTAAATTATCAAAATTTTTGTTGAAATTAATTAATAAAAAAAATGTGTAATTTGTAAATTTATGATGTTTATATAAAAAAACATTACTATTTTGATTACAAAAATATCAATTGATACATTATTTGTAGCAAACAATAACTACTGGTCCTAAACTTTGCCTGGTGAATAAACATCATAAAATATAGGCAAACCTTACAGCAATAAAAACTAAATACGTTAAAAAATTAACAGATTGTTGAATTAATTTTACTAAAAAGTTGCCGTTATTATAAATAAAAAATTAAAAAAAAATCGTATTTATTATCAAATATAAGTATCTTTCAACTTGGAAATATATTTTGTAGAAAAAATAATTTTTAATTTATATTGTTAAAATTGTGTAAATAATAGTAAAATTATTCACAAGGAATTGCTTATTCTAAAATTAATTAACAATATTTAGTAATAATTTTTAAAAAAATTTAATAAATAAATTTTTAAATTAAACTAACATTTTTTTTATTTAATTTCTTTGTGAGAATTCTTCGTGACCAATAAAAAGCTTTAAGAATTTAGTATTAATATATGTGACAACTACTTTAATTTTTTTTTATATAAATTATTATTTTCCTAATTTCTAAGACAAGTATTTTACTAAATTCTTGTCTTTTTTAAAAATATAATTCATTTTTTAAATCTGACAGACATCAATAAATGATTTTTAAATTTACTATCATAATATAAAATCTCAAAAATCTTGTTGTAAGATTAAATTAATTTAAATGATTATATATTATACTAACACAAAATTTTTGGTCCGAGATGGAAAAAAATCTTAATAATACTTTTCTTAGTTATATTTATTCTTTAGAGCATCGCTCATATTTAATTGTTTTTAGACAAATCTCTTGTAAGATAAGTCCAAGTAATGTTAAGGAAATTACTAGTTCATTAGATTCGTGTAAAACGATTTTTATTGAACCTTGAATAACAGCTATCTCTAAATTCATGTTTTTAGTTAATAGCATGTTCTTGAACCGCCTTATTTACTAGTATTAACACACTTTCAATTTCTTTGAATTTTGATAAACGCGCCAATATCTTGAACTATCATTAAAGAGAGTTTTAATTTTGGCTTAAAATCTTTCTTTAAAAAGGTTTTGTTAAATTTTGGTTTGTGATACTAAATAATTTAGAAACACTTATTTAAGTCTTATGTAAATTTCTTCAAGTCTAAATTAAGAGTCAAAAAGTATAAAATGAAAAAATTTAAAGCAATGACGTCACAAGAAAAATCATATTAAAATTTGCTGTTCGATTAATGAAACATATAGTAAATTTCAATTAGTATGATAATAAAATGAAATTTTTCCCTTTGTATATGTAATTTTATATTTTTTTAATAATTTTAATCCAAAATTTACCGATTTAAATTTTCATATTGGTTGACATTTTTCAAAAAATAATATTTTATAATCACTGGTTACGTTCTACAAATTAATAATATCAAAGAAATTTATATTAGAGTTTCAGGAATTATTAAAAATTAATTTAACACTAATTAAACCTGTAATAACATTACTGGGTTTAAACGCAGTGGCTGCAATATTATTACAGTTATCTTTCTATTCAATCAGCGGACTTATAAAAAGCTAACTTAAATTATTCACTTTGCCGAAAGTCATTGTAATTAACAGGTAGAAAATTATAAGGAATTTTTACAGTAAAATAATTCGTGTGATGGACAAGCCGAACTGAGAAATACTTTTTAAATAATAGATAGTTCTAATGCGCTTAAAATTAAATTTTTAGGATATAATTGATATTTTTTATTTCATAATTGCAATGCTAAGATAAAAACTTATGTTATTGTAAAAAATGTCAATAAAAATAACGAGTGTTTAAAAATATAAATGCCGTTCTATCAGTCTGATATGTTTAAATTGGTTTGAATTTACAAATAGACGGATTAATATTTATTTAAGATTCTTTTTAAAATCGATTTTTGTTTTGTTATTCCCTGAAAAAATTTTCTTCACATAGACAATTTTCATTTTACCCTATTTTATTTATTCATTTGTTTTAGTTATTTAAATGATTTCCTAGTAAATATTTTATCAAAATCTTATTATTAAACTTTGAATCATTTTTAAATGACACTTTATTTGTCTAAGTTAAGAAATGTAATTACTTTATTTGTTCAATTTCCCAGTAAACTGCTGATCATTTGTATTGGCATTATTTATCTCACAATATCGATCATTCAACTGGCCTCTTGTTATGATTTAATTATTATTTTTTCACTATATTTTTGTGAATTCTCGAAATTTTAACATAAGAATTTAGTTTCAAATGACTAAATAAAATGAATAAATTTTTTTTAACTTTTAAATAAACTTAAAATTATTTATAAAACATCTATAATTTTGTATATTATACTTTTGGTAATGACCATGAAATGTGCTAATAATATGCTCAAAGTAGTAATTCAATGTAATTTTTATATTAAAGCAGAAAAATATGAAAAGTGTTCTCATTCTTGTTTTTATTGTTAACTTGAACTTTGTTTTTCAAATTAAAATTTTCTGAATTCGAATCTGGTGTTGCCTATAAACCAAATATGTAACTTGCTATGTAACTGCAACAAAGTTATAGAAAGTTCTCTTCATTAGATAATTTAAGGAACATATCTATTTTCATTATATTCCAACATGGTAAAATCACCAAAAAATTTGAGACTTAAGTCTTGTAATTTAAGATGCAAGACCATCTATCCAAAATTCAATTGTTCCAATAAATTCCTTTTTTATGTTTATGGCCGTTTGTTATAATTTGGATTCAAATGTTTTGTTTCATCTTTCATTTAGGGGAGGAGTTAGTCATTATTGAAGACTTCCTTGATTTCCTTTTGCACCTGTTCCAAAGCTTTCGATTTTTTTGTTAAAAATAATACCGAAATTGACAAAAATATTATTTTTAAAATCTTATTCTAGTACTTAATGTTTCTTTAATGATATTTCTTCACGACTAATGAACAAAAAGTACTTTTTTAATATAATTTTAAACTTAAGTTAAGAGAAGATACCAACTGCATAAATTTTCATTGATTTCTGGATTCAAAGCAATGCCATTTAGCATCGTCACCTTGTGCAGACACGTTGCGAAAGTTAACCTAAATTTATGCTAATAATTTGAACAAAATTCACTTAAAACCATGTTCAGTGGGGGTTATTTTAAAGTAGTTTATCTAAATCATGAATTATATTTTGATTAATTGAAATTTATTATGCTGTGTATTGTTAAAGGATTTAAAAACTATTTATTCATATCTTAAAAGCAAGCTATATTATTCTCTGGAAATTTATTCCATCAAATTTTGATTAAATCATACAAATTATAAAAATCAAATAACGATTCTGATCATTTTTATCTTAAACAATTTTAAAAAACCTTAAAACGTTAAGTACTAATAGTTTGAAAACATTCAAAATTAAAAAATAAAAAAAAATTTAAATAAGTTTAAAGTGGGACAAAAACGGCAAAATTTATTATATTAAGAAAACACAGACAATACCGAGGTATAAATACTCACTTAAAAATTTTTTTTGCAAAGATACATGTTTTTAGACAAAGTACAAAAAAATAGTATAATTCAGTCATAATTATCTGATTTCTTATTTAAAACAAAATTTAATTAAAGTTTTTTTACTGATGAATTATTCATTAAAATTTGTTATGTTCTATTTTTGAGTTAATCTAATTCATTTAGTTTCATCTCATTTGTCTGTCATGTTTCACATGTTCAATTTTTTCAAATCATTAAATTCTTTTCATTAATTTCTGTTTTTAATTTTTTTACTTTTGTACCAAAAATTCTTCTTTAAATTGATTACAATACTCCTCGGACCCTATCACCATATCAAACTTTATTAAATATATGTTTGCTCAGTTGTTATTTATCGCTACATTTTGTCGAATTTTTAATTTTTTATTAACATTTTGCGATCTAAAGCAACAGTTTGATTCTTTAAATATCTTTTACAATAAAATATTTGTGAGAGGTTTTGATTATTATAAATTTATAATAACTTGGATTGAAATTGTTATATCGATTTTCATAAATTTCGACCATTAATAATTTTGCGTGACTTTGTTCTGCGGTTTCTGATTATGTTTCTTGATACTCCTACACTACAATATATCTTTTCTCTTAAAAAGATTAAAATAATTAACGATTTTCTTTGAGTTCAATTGTAGACAGAGCAGAAGAATTTGTCTTTGAATTGAATGCTATGATTTTAAATAGATGATATTTTTTTCTTTGGATTTTATTAAAGAACAAAATTTGAAATTCAGATATTTATGTGAAAAAATCTTGTGCAATATACAATGTTTTCTTAATTCATCTTAACAATAGCTTAAGACCGCACATGTAACAAATTCTTTCAAAAATATGTTATCAGATTTTACTTGAATATACTAATAAAATTAAAAATATAAAATGTAAATTTTTCCATCAAAAATTTGTATACATCATTCTTAGGTTATTGTGAGTGATTCTATAAAAAGAGTGTTGAAGACAAATAACTCCATTATTTGACAAAGAATAAATTAGACTTGACATCTAAAATCCGTATTATCTAATTCATCTAAACTTTCTGCTTGAGCCATTTTAAATTCCTTATATCTAAAAAGCTTTGAATTTAGTGTGTCCAGTTTCTTTTTTCTTCGAAACAATTTTTTTAAGTCAGAGTTGCATAATATCCTCCTCTATGATAGACTCAATACTTTTAAAAACAAAATTATTTTCCTTTTAAATTTTTTCTTGATAAAGTCATCAAAACGATCCTTATTTGATGATCTTTGACAATATATTGTATATCTGTGGTTGAGAAAGTCCATTTTGTTTTTAACCGCCTCTGAAAATAATTGGATAAAAAAGAGCTATCTATTATTATTTTTTAAATTTTTTGAAACGAAAGGACGAAAAAAACCCTCCTGTTTCATTATTCTTAGTGACCAGTTTAAGTTAGTATATATGATATAATTAAAATATACTTACTAATCATTTGATAACCACGTTTATTGTTAACTATAGACAAAATAAATACATGGAATATATTTCGACTGAAAATTACTCATTAATTATTTTTTATATATAAACTTGTAATCAGCTAAAAAAGTTATAGACAAAAATGATCGTAGATTTTCTGAATTATTATAATGATTGTGAAAAATGTCTCCGCCGGGTCAAATATTTATAGTATTTCGGGTATCTAAGTTTAATTTTTGAATTAAATGGTGAAAATAGTTTTGTTTTACTTGCTAAGGTTAAGTTAATAAAAAATAATTTATATTTTTAGTTATTTTCATTTTCTACATAAAATTACAATGAAATTATATGACTTGGTGATTTTACCAAACATAAGAATGAATTGTTGATAGCAAAATTTTGATTTTAAAAGCCAACTTAGAAATTCTCTATCAGATGTAAAAGGAAACATATAATCAGTTGTTTATTTGCATATTAGTTAAATAAAATTATTTCAATTCGATTATCTTTAGGGAGTACTTCAAGTTTAATAAATTGGCTGTTTCAAAACGCCATTGATTTTTTCATATTTTTCCAACTCGAGAAAGAATAAATTTTAACTTGTTTTCCATTTTTTTTAGTTTTTGTTTTAATTTTTGTTGTTTTTTATAAAAATTTGAAATCTTAGTTTAATAAATGATTCCCTAGTTTTCAAATAGAAAAATGTTTATATGGTTATTCAAAGGTCACTTTAATAAATTTTATTGTTCCAATATGAGGAGAGATCATTTCCTTGTATGTTTAGCCGGCAATTAAAATTCTAATAAATCAAGTTTTAAGGTTAATTTTTGTGCTTAATAATCCTTTTAAATTTTCTTATTGTCTTCAAAAATTGCAAAATGATATAAATATGGTTTACAATGGAGTTTTTTTAAGCTTCTTTGATTTCTAAAAATTAAATTTTTTTCAATTTATTGTTACATTTTAAGTTGGGGTGCAGACAATATATATTCAAAATGTTCATTGTTATTTTTTACCCTTTCAAATTTTAAAATCTCTAAATTTTTAAAACACTTGATTAATTTATAAATTCAAAAATATGAATATATTTTAAATTTTCTGATATTGAATCATTTAATGAAGTATATGAGCTTAATCTTATTGCTAGTTGATAATCTGATTTTTATTTTTTATTTTTAAATTTAACGACAAAGAATTCTAGTTTTTATTAAAAATACATTTTTAGAGATTAAAGCAGTTTGTTTTTACATGAATACCTTGATATCAGATCCATTTTTCTCCCCTTATATAATCCTAAATTTGTTTGTTCACTACTAAAGATCATTTTTTATTTTGATTTAGCATTTTATATTATATATATGCCTTAGAAACAGTAATAATAAAATTTTTAGTATTATCATTTAATTTCTAAATTAAGATCTTGTAGGATATAAATTTTTGAAGGGTATTAAGACTTATAACGGATATTAGTACCCAATTTGAATGATCATATTGATAAAAACTCTGCTAATATCACCCTCTATATGAGCTTTTTTAGATAATTTTTGTAGAATTTTTCCTTGTATTTAAAATTTTTAATTCATGTTATAATTAAATATAACGTACTTTTTCTTATTTTTTCAATTTTTTTTACATTAAACTTAATTTTTTTTCTGAAATTTTTATTATGTTTCTAATTACTTTGTATTTATCGAATAGTTTTATAAAGATAATTTTTAAAGAGTTTTTGTCCGTACCTTAATCACAACCGTAGTATTTCAATGTCTTCGATTATATAGTTATCTAATTAGATATATAATCCTTCTTTTATCCTTTAAAGGGGTTTTACTTGCGAGAAAAACTCTTGAATGTTTTATATTTTTTAAAATTATTTTTTTACTATTTTTAGCTTTTCTATCGATAATCCTATTAAGCGCTTCCTCTAACCCATTATCAGTGTTTAAAAAAGGACATTAATATGATCTTTCATAGTGAAATGATCATTATAAAATATATAAATATATCATAAAATTTTTGCTAAACTTGTACTCAAAATTTAACCCTTCTCGCATAATGTTCTAAATAAGGACACATTTTTCTTAATTTCTTAATTTTTTATTAATTAAGGTGTAAAAAATTTATTTCTGGCTATGATATTGGGTTTTTTCAATTTCCAATATCTACATATTTTTCAAATATTATTCCACCACAATAAATTTAAAAAAATACTTCGCTTCAAAATCACCAAATTTATTCCGTAAATTTTTTTATTTTGAATTTAAGTTATCATGATATTTCTTAAATATTATCGACCTGATTTACGACTGTGTGTTCAACGCTATATCGTGGTATTTTTTTTGCAACTCTTTAAAAGCATTGTATGCCTATTAAGCCATAGAAAATCTTTGTCCTATCTGCCTCACCTTAGTTTTAATAATCCTCGGTTTAAATATTACATGGGTAACGATCTATATGCTATTTATCATAAAAAATAGAGATTTCTCTATCTAGGCTTTCACTATGTTCACGCGTGTTGACTCGTAAGACATCATTTTAAACCTAGGCCTGTTTTCTCATGATCTAAACGTTGTACTGGTTATTATTCGATTAACCGTGCACTTGAAATCAGTTATAAATTATTAGACAAAAAATACAAAACAATAAATACATTTAAAACTTCCTTTCACAATATTCATCAAAAATAAGTATTTTTTGAGTATCATAGCATCATACCAAACAATACTTAAACTATAAATCCTTGTAGTAAAAACAAAATCACACATATGCCACTATTATCACATCAAAATTTCACATTTTTTATTGATTTTATTTTCAATAAAAAATAAAATACAGTCATGTTTAAAGCAGTATTTATTTTCTATTGAGATAAAAGACTTTTTCAACTTGTTTCTTTGGCTCGAAAGCTATCTTCTTGAAATATTGATTAAAAGAATAAAGCTTGAGTGGTTTGAACTTGCCCCCCACACCCTCAGAGAAGACTTACACAGTTTTAAGGCCCTTATTTTCATCATATGATGTTCTGTTACGAGATGTAGGACGTGATCTTCTTATTCTTCATGGTTATTTTTTCGTTTAAAATAGCTTAAACGATTAAAATGTCATCGCTAACCTCCAACCATGCGTAAAGGATTACTTTGCAGAACCATCAGAGTGCACTGTATTTATACTTTTTTCTTCTGCCAATCGCACTTTTTATATAATGAATCCCAGATAATCATTTATTTTCTTTTACCATAACTTTTTCTATGACTAGACAACCTTACTTTTTCTTTAAAATTTCTTGAAAGTATCTGGCTTAATATCTCTGCAGGCTGTGTTGAAAAAGTACACGGCTTAACTAATTTTAATAACCTTAAATAACATGGGTATTCTCCTATCTTTATAACCCATAGACATCATTATCTTCTCTCTGTAGTTTGAAATAAACATATAGATTATGCCTCGATTACAGGGGTTGGATCTGTGATAGAGTATTTTTTTACAGATCATGGGCAAAAATATTTAAATCTATTCTTTTCAACGTCTCTGCGGGAAGTAGACCAAGATATTTTCCAAGAAACGAGATGCGAATATCTTTTATTTTCTTGCTTCTTAGGTGCCTAAATACATAAGGGAGGAAAATCGTAAGAAATCACTTCTCACACATAATTACCATCATCCAAACATTCTTATTGTGGGTATAGTCCATTGGGTATAAGCAGATGTTAGTGTTTTTAAAAACTCATGTCGATCCAAACTTGTTAATACAAAGAGTGGTGAGTTTGCGTTGACTCCTCCAATCGCAAATAATTAGTATAGTCAGAATGTGTTCATCTTTTTTGTCTCTCTTCAAATCTAAATTTCTATCAGGCCATTTTCGGTAGTCAGGTTTCCATTCATACGCATGGTATATCATATCCTGTGTTAGTTGCAGGTCAATGAACTATTGTAAATTGAGAATAATTTGAACTGCGGCGACTGTTCCTTCTGATTTAATTACACTATTGATTTAGACTTGTGAGATGCCATATTCCTGATTTCACCTTTTCAAGCAACCTAACTAAAGTGTAAACTAAGATTGTGGATCCAAAAAATTTGATTTATTTGGAATATTTCTCTCGCTGGTTTTGACGACTGCACTCGAAGGGGTATCCAATTTTTTTTTTAGTCCCATAACCAGTTGAACGTTTTTTGTAAAACTCTGGATCATAAGCTGCTCTCTCTTTTCTCTCAGACTATCTAAATCAGTTCATCAATAAATTCTCTTAATTTTTTTGCTTTTGCTACTTCCTAAAAGTTTTAGCCCCAGAAATTCCAACCTGTCTACTTAATTTTGTAAGATTTTCGCTATTTCGTATTCTCTTAAGGATATACAACCCATCTAAACAACATGGGAATTGTTTACTCGTTTGCGATCCATGTCAAAAAAGCTAATTTGAAATTATACGAGATGCTGGATAAGAATTTAAAAACACTATTTTATTACCAAAGTTTCCGACAATTTTCATGGGATTATTTTAACAAAAAATATTAAAAAAAATTTCATACAAAGCTGATTATCTATAATGCATAGTTAGGTGTAAATAGCTTTAAATTACTAGCTTCTAACATCGATACTCAGGCTCCATTTAATGGACTCAAAATCAAATTAAAGTATAAGTTATTTTACTTTTTTTGTTAAATAACGCAAAGCCTCAAAAAAGTCCCCTAAAGTTATGAGCTAGTAGTTACATATTTAATCGACTTTAATCCGCTTTCACATTCAATGCACTCATTTTCAACATAAAAGGTGTCAAAATCTGGAAAATGATATCTGTTAACAATTTTCATGATTTTTTTGTGACCTGTCTTCGCATAAAATGAGACAAAAGCTTTTTGAGAAGCCCTAGTATATCCGCTTATTACTAACCTCTAGACCCTATGACCGATCTCTGTTATTATATTTTTTTATTTGTCTTTCAGTGTTTTTTATTGTCCAAAACTTTGTCGCCTTTGTCATATTCACAGACGACATGAAATAAAGTTATTATTATTGATAAATTATCTCTAAAAAATTAAAAAAGGTCTATCAGTTAATGATAAATTAAAATATTATATTTTTTATAAGATTTTATATTTAATTTAAAAAAATCATCAATTAAAATTTCAATATACCACTTTTTTTTAATCCGATTATCATAATCTTAAATCAAAAGATATAGATTAAAAATAAACCGCGGTAAAATAATCCTTATTATAATTGTCATTTTAATCCTATAAAAGATCATAATTTATTGTTTGAAAGCTTCTTATATATAGTGATGTTTACAATTTTTCTGATAGTTTTTTGGAATTTCCTTTCGGTATAAGAAAATTATTTTAATATACCATGTTTAGAAATTTTTTTAAGGAAAATATTTTTTTCAGTTCTCTAAATAAAATTGACCAAATTATTCACATATTAATAATTAGATGCAATATAAAAATTGTATAGATAAAACTCCGAGTGAGATCTTTAATGAAATTACACATATTTTCAAATTTTATTGTTCACAAACACAAATAAATCCTTTAATTTTTATTTTTAAATTAACAATAAAATACTGTTTGTATAAAATTTTTGCGATAATATTTTATATCTTAAAAATTAGAAAAATATTTGAATACTTCTCTTTATTTTTAAAATATCTAGTTTGATAAATATTCGTATAAGATAAGAAATAATCTCACAACACCCACTTTTGTCGTTAGCGTTTTAAAAATAATATTTTTATTATGATAGATTTAGAATTAACAATGATTTAACTAAAAATTAAAATTTATAGTTTAAAAAAATAGAATAAAAATAGATTTTTTTTATTGTTACCTTGAATCAATTAAATAAAAATATAAATGTAAAATCTCAAGTTGGCAAATTCTTAACATGCTGAAATTTTTTAGATTTTTGGTTGTCTTATGAGCAAATTCATAATATTTACGAGCATTTAAATTCATTTTTACTGCTTGGAAAAAAGTAAAAACAATTTTTTGTTGCTAAAAAATGCAAAGTTAGTTATTAATCCTTAACTATTAAATGGTTTGAAATAAAATTTCCAAAAATGAATTATTTTTGTTTTTATATTCTGAAATACCGCTCAAAAAATATCGATAATTTTTTGAAAAAAATTAATTAAGAAATAAAACCAATAAATATATGAGTTTTTATATCGGTAAATAATTAATTTAAAATCTTGATAATGTTAAATAGATAAGAAAAATGCTATGATGTAAAATATAAAGGAAGTCAGTATTTCAAAATGATTATTTGTTAACCTTGAAAATGGGTGTTATTATGCGGAGGCTTTGAAATCAATCATAATTATCTTAATAACACACACAATAAATTTAAAGATCAATAGGTTATGATAGTTTTTGTTTTAATAACAATAAAAATGGTAATTTTAGCCATTAATTTAAGATTATATTATTGGATGCAACATTTCTAAGTATAGAAAAGAAACATCCAAATTCTCTTATTTATCCATTGTATAAATCTATTGATTTGTGTATTCTTGTTGATAAAGCAATTTTTTTATTAATTTAGGTAAATAATGGGATTCCTTTAATGAATCGTAGTCTGAATTATTTAAAACCTGTCTTCACATTAATAAGAAGGGTAAGAATTGACAAATCTTCTTTTTCCATTTAATTTTTTTTAACTTAAATTTCATTATATTCAATAATTATTTTTGTTAAATATTATTATTATTACGCAAAGTTTTTTTAAATTTAAAATCAGTTTCCTCAACATGATTCAAACACTAAATATTTACCGTCATTTATATTAAAAATATTGTTTTTGAATTATTACTCTTCCCCTGTATTTTTAATTCAAAATCGAACAAATTAAAAAAGATTTAATTCTGCGTCTTTTAATGATATCACATCTACTAAATTTGCATTTCATCAGCCAAATGATTAAACATAAAAATAATCACAAAGAAAATTAGATTTTTATAAGAAATGATTTTTTATTATAT
The DNA here is from genome assembly GCA_023969325.1 of Oryzias curvinotus. Taxonomy (NCBI): domain Eukaryota; kingdom Metazoa; phylum Chordata; class Actinopteri; order Beloniformes; family Adrianichthyidae; genus Oryzias; species Oryzias curvinotus. The sequence continues at coordinate 31,561,728 of CM043717.1, read as the reverse complement.
GCATTATGAAAGGAATAAATACATGTAAAAAATTAATCTGGTTCTATTTAATACATGTATTCTGGATGATATGATTGTATTATAGGAGGAAATTGAAGTTTTGGCGTTATCAAAAATAAGTTTTGCAGTTACCATTTTCAATGTTAGGTTAAGGTTAAATCAAGTGAGTTACTTATATGATTTATTTATCTTGGGTGATTTTCAACTATTTTTTGGTTTTTAAGCCATTATTTTATAATTTAATCCATCTCGCACCATGTTATTTGGCTTTTTTAAGACATTTTGCATTACTGCTTCATAGCAAATATAATAATGGCTCTTACTCTCATTTTGTTAAAAGCTAAGTTATATTCACGATTGAAATTACACGTAAATTCAAGTATAATAATTAAAAAGTGAAATTGATTTGCCAATTGATAATTTTATCGAAAACTCAAAATTCTCAACCTTTAATGTTTAAAAGAGGTCAAAGACAACCTTTTATTTAAAAAATTACTTTATTGAAAAAAAAATCAAAACACTTGTTTCAATAATTCGAGTTCAAGCTTTAAAAAATAATTCAAAACGGAAAATATTTTGTTCAATTGAAGTTAAAAATACAATTCCCTATTTCGGTCAAAATATTAATGTTTATTTAAAATTATAAATTAAGGAAATTTTTACTTAATAGGATTTTATTCTAATGTATTCTTTTTTTACACATAGAACAACTCCGAAATTATGATTAAAATTACAAATTAACCGTCAGAAATCCAACTTTTATTTTGTTTGTTTTCTATTTGGCAACCATTAAGATAAGATTTATCTCAGGCAATAAAAACGGTTTTTTACTTTAAAATGAATAAATCTATCTCGAATCCCATATATTTACTTTATGTAAAAAAATATCATAATTATGTGGTAATTTTTAAATTTAATGACTTGAAGAACCAAAAAATATTTTTTTAGATATTTATCAAAAAATTTTAAAAAATGTTAATCGAGTATTAATTAACTTTTAACTTGTATTTATTTTTTACTCATAATTAATGTTCTTTGAACTTCTTTTTGTTTGAGCTAATTTTATGTATTTTTTTAAATATCTAATTTAATTTAAAAATTTGGAATCATGACTGTATGTAAAAAATTATCAAAGATTAGCAGAGTAATTACAAACTCATTTTTAAAACAGAAAAAATATTTGAAAAAATGAATTAACTTATTTAAAAGATATTTTATTTATTTTACTTTTTTATCGAACTTTAATTTTTTAAATTTAATTAAAGCTTTAGTATTGATGATATTTTACCAAAACATAAAAAAAATTTATTTTCTTTAAAAAATTAAAAATTTACTTTAATTCTCTAAACATTTAATGAGCTATTCTTAGCTCAATAGCAAAATATTATGTCGTTTAAGTTATTATATCAAAAAATAATATTATCGTTTATATTTAAAAAATAATTAAATGATAAATTCCTTATATGTTAGTAGAGATTTTTTTTCGGATAAAAATTAATAATTGGAGTCGATTTCTAGGCCTTTTCAAATTATTTTAGGATGCACTTTTAATTAAATACTGATAACCAAAATCAACAATATTTTCTAGACTTAATAACAGTTCTTTAAATTTTTAAATTTTTCATAATAATTTCTAACTTACCAAAATTTTAATATTTTAAAACAAATTAAAGAGTAAATTTGAAAAATTTTAAAAGCAAAAAAAGTTAAATGCTGTTATAAAACAAATTTTGATTCATTGTTGATGTAGGAGTGAATCACTAACGATGATCGTTTATTATTCATCCCAAATTATATTTTTTTCACATTCATTTTATCGTTACGCTGTGTTATCATAACTGAGTAAATTTCATAGTGAATTAGATATGCTCAATAATTAGAAATATAAAAAAAAACACAGAGTTAATTTAATATTTTATAATTCTAAACTATATGAATGAAATATATGTTAATTAAAAATTTAAAGAGGAAAATAAGAATTTTTGATAAAAAATTAAACATTAAAATTGAAAAGAATCTACAATCTAATGTATAGAATCTTAAGTTATGAAAGCAATAATATTTGAAAGAATATTAGTTTAAGGAATTTTTTTAGTTATACATTATTCTTAAAATGACAATGTAGCAACTTTATGTTCATCATAAAATCATTCAACATATTAATTTGTAATTTTTTGTAAAAAATATATAAATTTACCCAGTGAATAATTTTGAAACTTAATTTAAATAAAATCGAAATTAAAATTATTTTTTACCTTACTGCTGCTTTTATTTTAATTAAGAAAGAGTAATTCAGCAAAGATAATCTTTCATAATTTATTTAGTTTTTGTATTGATTAACATGTTATATTCTTTGATTGTGACTAAATTATCAATTATTATCACAATTATAGGAACTTAAAGAATAATTCTTAATTGAAAAATATAATTTTTAAGAGTTATTTTTTAATTTAAAAACGATTCAAAGAATTCCTTAAGAGAAAATAATAGTCAATTTGAACATTAGTTTTACATCAAAAATATATATGATAATGATTAAACTACATTAAAAGAAAAGTTTTCATGATAAAAAAATTATTTTCTAAAAAAGTTAATGGTTGATTAAATTTTTACTTAATTTTATTTATTTGATAATAAAAACATTTATTTCAACAGTTAATATAAATTAAAAATAAATTTCTAAAAATTTTTTAGATGAATTTTACGACAGATTAATTGTTTCACTTGCTATTTTATAATTTTTTAAAATAAAATTGATAATCAATTGTTTTATTACAATAAAAATAAATAATTAAAGTCTAATTCTTTAAGGTTTTTTTAACTAATGTTATTATGATTCATAAATTATAATAACAATTAACTATCTAACAAGGTATAAGTTGTTGTAAAAACACAGAATAGTAATAACTAATTATTTAGGATAAATTTTTGTTGTTTTCAATCAAATATAATTTTTTTGCCAAAAATTTTTGGTTAGTTATTCAAAAATTATCTAAGATTCTCTTATGAAATTTTTTGAACAATTACAAAAACTTCATTAAAAAAATTAATATCAACATTTTGATACATAATTCAAAAAATTTTATATGCGTTAAAATTCTTTAATTTCAACACTTATTTATTTATATTGTTCATTTAATTAAGACAGTAATGATTTTCCAAGATCTACTTAATCTTTTTTATATCTTTTTTTTTTATCTTTTTTTCATAAATTAATCATTAAAAATTTTTGGAATTTTTTAAAAGCTTTTAACAATGTATTATTTTACTATTTATGACAAATGTGTTTAATCTTTTTGTCTTCATATTAAATAAAAATTTTTTTCTGTTTTCGACCTCTATTTTTTAGCATTGAGAGGGAAGAAAAAAGATTTTTACGACAAAACTATTGTTAATTGAAGCAAATTTTACAACAACCTTCCTAACATTTCATACCTTTTTTCTATCACCAATATGTATTATTTTTATATTAGAATTTTTAAATTTTTTAGTTTATTCATAAAATGTCCAAAAAATAACATTTAAACTGTCATAAAATGTACTCGTTCTTTAATACGACAGCTCTTAATTGGTGTCAATTATTTTAGAAAGAATAAAAAACACACTTAAATTAATCAAAATTTATTGAATTGTTTTTCATTTTAAATCTCTCTGACGTTGCAAAATATATCTTTAAAAGGCTTTTTGTCTTTTTTTAATCGTATTATTTACATACTAAGAGATGTCTAACATCAATAATTTTTCTATTTTGTAAAAAAATATTGTATTCTTAACAATACCAAGCCTTAATCCCTTTCTTAATTAAATAAATTTTTCGAATATTTTCGAACATGTTTAATAAAATAATTTTTTCAGATTAAGCTCTAATTAATAAAAATTTTGTCAACACATGAAAATAATTGATCCATTAAAATTTAAAATTCGTATTTTTAGTGAAATAATTAATCACTTAGAAATATATTATCTAATTGTAATTAAAATTTCTTCGTGGTTAAAAAACTTTGTAAGATTATATTTTTAGTAATTTTATCAATATTTTTAAACGCTAATGTTTAAAATTTATCTTCTTTTTGGAATTTGTTTAATTTTGGATATCTAATTATTAAATAGTCATAAAGATACACAGAAAAATTAACTTCGAATTAAGCTTTCAAATAATTAAACTCAAACATCATAACTATTAATGAACATTAAATTTTTATTCCTTTTTAGAAATTTCTATTTAGGATCTTTTTGTAAATTTAAAATTGAGGTACAATGACTAAAATAATTTCAAAAACAATAGTTTTGCATTTTGTTTAAAATCTAATACAAAGAATTTAATATTAAATATAAGATTCATTTTATATAATATTTAATTTTCATAATAAATTTTAAAATATTTAATGGATTTTCTTAGTTAGTTTAATAATTTTTTACACTAATATAAGCACTTTATATGAAACATAATGATAATTAAGAAATTGTTTTATTCTTTTAATTTTAAAGTGCATGTTTTCAATTTATTTTAAGAAAAATGCTCAAAGTATAAAAACTCATATTGATAATAAAATTTTAAACAATTTATAAATTTAAGAGGGTATCACTTATTATCAATTATATTCGTCTTTTATCCTAAAAATTTTTAAAATCTTTAATAATGGCAATTTTTTCTAAAAATATATATCTTTTAATTTTTTACGCAGAATATTTGATTGATATAATTTTTTCTTAATCTAGAAAACAATGGTAGGTTTATCGTTACGAAAATATATAAACTAATAAAAAATTTATTTTTCTAAATTAAAATATTAGTTTTTGTATTAATTTAAAAAAATTCCAAACATAATTTTTATATAATATTTAAGAAGTTGTAACGTCACTTTATAAATTTGATAAAAGTACTTGCTAAATAAAAATCATTAATCTACTTTTCGAAGTACTCTCCGTTTTCGTATATATGTGCTTAAATATACTTAAAAACTATTAAATTCGAAATTACTCTTTTTTTATTAATTCCATCCTTATTTTTTTTTACAATCTATTGATATAATTTTTCAACTTTCAAAAAAATTTTTGAAAATTTAGCATTTAAATATTTTTTACATGATAAAATAACGTTGAATTTAAAAAAATCGTTTGTTGTAAAAAAAAATGCGTAAAATTATTTCATTTTTGATTAAATGAAAAAAATACTTAATTTTCTTCATAATTTTGGGGAAAAAATTACATGGAATCAATCTGATTCAATCAAACTTTTATTTAAATTAGCAATAGAGATATTTTTAAATACATTTTATTGTATCTAAAAATATATATGATTATCTGATTAGTATTAGCTTATAAAAAATTCTCTTTCCCACTTAACATTGTTAATGGTTTGATTATTCCTAAAAATATTAATAAGTGATTCCAAAATGATTATTTAAAAATAATATTTTGGTTTGAAATAATTTAAAAATTATAATTAAAAATCTGTTTCCATAATTATTTAAAGGACTGTTTTTTTATCTTACAAAAATATGTAAAAAACATCTAATTTTATTTTTTTCAACACCAGCCATCAAAACATATCAATGAAATTTTAAGGGAAAAAATTGAGTGATGAAAAAAAATTGTATTTTTTACATATGTTATTAATAATTTATACTCAAAAATATAAATCATGAAACTAATTAGGATATAGAATCACATGACCTATCAGAGCACTATTTTGTTACTTTAATGTTAAACAATTAAAAAAAAGATCAATCAATTAATTAGCATCATAGTTTGAAACTATTTTCCTCTATATTTTTATATTATTCTCTTCAATTTTAAAATATATTATCAATATTTATCAAGGTTTGAATAAAAAAATATAAAATAATAATATTTTGTATCTAAATTTTCTAAAAATTAGGCGTTAGTATTCACATCTATATTATAAATAAAACCATGATTTGTAGGCTTGAGTAAGATTTTATCCTGTCATGATCAATTTATTTAAATTCAGCAGTTATTTTAGGATTATTAACCAGTCAAATATCCCAGCTACCTAGAAGCATAAGTATATTAATATAATAATTTCTTCCCATTTTACCGACTCAAATAAAAATTGACGATATTTGCCGATAAAATTATTTTCATGGTGAATACCAAAATAAAAATAAATAGCTTGTAGTTTTTTTCTTAAATCTTATTGTGAGGATTTAACTGCAAATTCTATAATATCAACGTCATCGAAAAAATGTAAAAAACTGAATTTTATCTTAATTATACAAAACCGCTGATGGTGAAACGATATTTTTAATATTTTATTACAACAACACTGAAAATCAACATATAAGAAAGAAAACTATTGCAGAATCTTTTTTTTAATAAGTTAAATTATTTTTTTTATCTAAAAATAATTTAGGGTATTGATAATTTAAAATCTAGTACAAAATCACTCTCTTTGACGATATCTGTAAAAAACGATGCTCGTTAAATTAAGTATTTATAGTTTATTAAAATTGGATAAAAACCTTTTTTTGTATTTATAAAAACAAGTCTTTGTAAAAAGTTTGTTGACTACCCATATATTTTTATCAATTCGTATTAAAATAAAATTACTCCATAAATTTTTCAAATTTATTTAATATGAGTAAAATATGTTAAATTTAAAAAACACTGTTTAATTTTTTGCTTATTTTGATATTTTTGTGTCTTGATAATTACGAATCATAAATACCTTAATATTGTAAATTTCAATATGTTATTAATAAGATTTTCAATTATTATTTTAATATGCAATTATACGACGAAAAAAATTTTAAAATTGATAAAAATTAATTTTTATTATTGATTATTTTTAAATGATAATGTTTGGGTTTCTTTTATAAATTGTTGATCTTGTATTTTCAATATTGAAATAGTCTAATTGAATTTTAGAAATACATTTGTTTTTTAGTAGAAAAGTAAACATATATTTTTACAGACTGATTTTTTTTGTTTAAATCAAACAGGTCGTGCAAAAATTTATTTTACGTTTTTTCAAAGAAAAACTTAATTTTTATTATTAAATTGAATAATTTAAAAAAAATACAAATTCTAATTACATATTAATGCATTCAAACAACTTAGACATGAATTTTAAGCATTAATACCAAGTTAAACAAAAATTATTTATCGTCTAGCCTGAAAAATTTTAAAACATCTCAATGCAGTGTTTTTTTTGTACGTTTATCGTTTCAATAATTTTATCATATAATTAGGGAATGCATTGTGTTTTACTTATAAAAAGAATTTATTTTATTAATATTTTAAAAGAAACCTTTATCAACTAAATGACTAGAAAAAATACAACCTCAACATTGGTTCCATGCAAATGTAAACTGATACTACCCTACTAAATACATCTTCCAACCCTCATTATTAATTATATGTTAGTTTAAATTAATAAAAAATACAAAAAACTCATTTTTTAATTATTAAAGCATAAATACAATCTCTTTATGCCGATTTTTTAATATTATTGTTTTTTTTTCATTTTAAAACAATTTTGAAAATTTTGTAATCAACATACTGTAATTTTTCAATTTCAAATTAATATAAATTCTTCAATTGTAAATTATAATTTGGAATATTTTATGAATCAATAAATTAGAATCAATTATTTTCATTCGCCGGTATTTTTTTAAGATAAAATATAAAATAAAGTCTTTTAAATTTTATTTAAAATATTACTTTTGCAAATTCTATTACATAGCTAACGTTTGTCCTGTCTTGAACTTTAAACTCTTCGATACTATTAAAGTCAGTCATTTTAGAATTTTTGTTAAAAAATTCATAAAATTTTAATATCTTTTTAACTCTTTTATAGTTTGTAAATCATTATGAACATACAATAATCATCAATAATATATTACTTTTGTCAACTACTTAAATCGGGATAATTTTTTTAACTATATTTTTCACTAAGCTCAAAAGAGGAGTTATCTTCCTTTATTAGATTTAATTTAATAAAAATATTACAATCTGGATAAGAGGTTTTTAATTTATTTCTTAATTTAGACAATATAAAACAAAATAAAAATTTCAATTTTTAAAAAGTAATATCATCTATAATATAAGTTGAAATTTCAGGTTCAATAAAATATTATAATCAATGTTGTGAATTTATACATTTTCTATTCGAACCTAATGTTGTTAAATAAAAAAAATCAAATCGAATACTATAAATAAGAAAAATCTTAATATGAAAGATATAAATAAAAAAAATTAAAGAGTAGATCCACATTCAACGGAGTTAATTTTAAATGAATTTAAACATATATTCATAGGCGCATAAAATAAAATAATGAAATTATCTTAAAGTTATATAATAATAGTTAATAATCAAAAAATTAGACATTATAATTAGTTATTTTTAAAATTTTTTAAAGATTTGTTAAAATAAAACCAAATTTTCGCGCAAAAACTATTTCCACACGCTCTTGATAATAATGGTTGCTTCCTTGATATCTATCGCATTAACTTCTTCTAAAAAAGTCATCAAATAATTTTCTATATAATATCTTGTTTAATATTTCTATATCATAATCCTGAAATATTAATTTTATGTTTTATCTTTGATTTAAAACTCCGCTGATTTTATTAAATAAACTTTATATTAAATGACATGTGTTTTTTTTAACTTATAGATTTTGAAACATAAATTTAACAAAAATTTTCTTTTGTTAAAATAAGAAAAATATTACAATTTAAAAGTAAAAATTCAAAAAAATATGTTAAAATTACCCAATTATTAGCACAAAAAATTTAGCCTTAAAAAAAGAAAAAATTTTAAATTTCTGTTGGCTCAAATTTTGTTTAAAATTAACTAATTTATTTACTAAAACACATTCTTCACTGTTAAGATTTGATAAGTTGTTTAAAAAATTACAAAAATATGTCTAAGCTTTTACAATGTTATAACTTTCAATGATAATATTAGGAAAACTATTTAACTGTAAATTATTTATCATTCATTTTCATTTTTTCATCTAAAAAAATTCCTATTCAATTTTCTAAACGGCCAATCAAAATTTAAATATTTTTCCGTTGCCTTTTGACATGATAAGTAGTATTTTTAGCACTAATATTTATAAATACACAAAAATGTAAGACATTTACTAATTATATTTTTTAACAAACATAAAAAAAAATTGTTGTTATATTTTTATTTCGATATTTCTAATGTTCAGACACTTGCATTTCACAATATTATCTTAACTGTTGACTATTATAACGTTTCACTAACAGAAATGGCTCCTCGTTTTTTGTACAAACCAAAAGAAGATTGCCTTGGAATAAAAAATGACAACCAACACATTCCCCTTATCGTTGAAACGTAAGAAATTTCCTCATAAATCTATTTCTTCAGTGCTTAGTTATTTAACATATTTATATTATTTCTAATTTTTAGATACATTTGGAATAAAAATGGTTTACAATTAAGATTAGTCGATTTCGAAGCAACCACGATTTTCAACGTAATCAATTTTGTATAAAAGGATAATTCCCACGAACATGGGCATAAATTTTATGCCGACGTCATAATAAATTATATTTTGAAACAAATCTTTTTAAAATATTTTAACGAAAAACCTCTTTTTCCGTCACACCACAAAGAAACTATTGAATGCTATTTTTATCGTGTTAGATTTTTATCCAATAAAGATGTTTAGTAAGTAAAGATTTAAAATTTATTTTTTTTATTAAAAAAGGAACAATTATTTATTTTGTAAATAATTTGCAGTGAAAATATCACAAAACAAAATAAAAGTTTTGACATTTGCATGTTTGATCAATATAAGCAAGCGTTAACTCGGATTAAAATAAATATATCAACTTCAAATGTAACATTTTCGATAATTTTTCAGCTAATATGGGTCATTTGTGGGGATGCAGTTGTTGACCCAGGGGAACAATGCGATTGTGGAGGAGAAGATAAGAAAGCATGTTAATTTTAGACATGTGCAATATAAGTGATCCAAATAATACTTGCGATCCCAAAAAGTGTGAAATAATTACTCGTAACAATATAGACGACCCAAAAAATGGCAAATCTTTGATAAGATATCTCCTAGCTGAATATTCAGTTTCAAAATATACCCTCTTTACATTGGTTATTTTGGTTATAACCTTTCTCATTTTTTCTTCAGCATACATTATACTTTATTTAAAAAGACAAAGAAAAAAAAGCTTTCTCTTTTTCAAAATTAAAACTTAAAATTATTAACGGTTATTCGATTACAGATATTATACTTCTATTTAACTCTATATCTTTTGGTTGATTAACTCTATTATTTAAATTTTTATTAAATATAATTAAAGAAATGCCCAGTTTCTTAAATGAGGTACTTTTTTAAATTTTTTTGAGATTAAATTTTATTTTGTATTAGTATTTTGATTCATAAACATTAATAAATTATTCTTTTGGAGAATTTTATATTTATTTGGGTTGTGATCGGTAAGCGTAAAATTATGTTTTAAAAGATTTGTAAAATATATTATGCATAAAATTATTCTTAATTTTTGTGTTATCGTGAATTTTATTTCGATTTCGAATTATAATAGATTTTGGAAGTAGTCTGTAAAAACTGTTTTATTTTTAATTTTCAGATTAAAATGCTAGCCTTTCAAACAATATGGGAAATAAATGCGAAACAGGAAACTATTTTTCATTTTTGAAAAAATTTTGTAAAATGTATGATTATCAGATTCATTCGAGTTATTTCTCAAGTTTTTTTATTTAATTTGAAAGATTTAAAAAGTTAAAAAATTGTCATTCAACAGATTATAAATGTTTAGTTGACTTAATAAAATATTAAAATTAATTTTACCTTTAGAATAAAATAGAGCTTAACCCGTTGCGATAGATTATCTATCTCCGCGCATGCACATTAACAGTTGTAGTTTAATGGCGCTTAATTAAATATTAAATGGAATCAATTTATTTATAGCTTCTATATTGAATATTTGGTAACTAATTAATTTTTATCATACGAAACCACCTTATATATCATGTTTTATAGGATTCGTTTTGGAGTAATTTCAAATTAGGATGTTGTCAGTCCTCATTTTCTTTACTAATAAACAGGATTCAATCAAAAAAGTAAAAAATTGTTAAGAGTATCAACTTAGCAAAATCTTTAAGCTTTATATACTAATATTGTCGAATTTTACGAATTTAGCAAATGGATCTGAGATAAGTGAACTCTTAACTCTCTTTGATAAAACTACCCGAAAAATAATTAATGTCCTACGCCAAAAAAATATCCAAAAAATCGCGATTATGTTCAATTTTTAAGTATTTCTTCGTTCTTTTTTAGCCTTACTTTTTTTTATAAATATAGCAAAAACCAAATGATGTTAGTTTTAAGGATATCCACAATTTTATAAATATCACCTTTAGCCATGCATCAGGTAATAAATTTTTGTCGATAATCTTAAAAAAAATATTACATTAATATCTTGCCAATATAAATATCCAGACTTTATGAAATTTACAGGGCTAATCTGTTAAATTTATAATTTACTACTCTTCAAAATTTATGTGAAAATTATGACTCTATTGAAAATTCTTTTGCATCATTATATTTTTTATACATATTCAATAAAAAAATTTTTTATGATTCTAAACTTGGTCGCTACAATAGTGATCAAATTATTTTTCAGCAGACATGGCGCTTTAAAAAAGATTAAACATAATAATTAATAATGACACAATATTCAAAATTGATATTTTCTTAATTATTAAATAATAAAAAAGAACCGATTGTTTAATTTTTCTAAATTTAAGGTTATTTTATGATAAATTTAAAGCTTCGATGAGTTTTATAAGAAGTGGTCTTGTCGTATTTTTTTTACTTAAATATTAATTGAAATTTCTTCAGCAAATTTAACTCTTTAAATAAATAATAATTGAATATCATTTACCCTCGAATATAATATAATTTTTCTACTAATATTATCTAGATAGTACCTTAGTTTGTATATCATTATTGAGTTTTTAAATTTCATCAAATTAAAAAATTTTATTTAATGAAAATTATTTATTATAATTTTTATTTTTGAAAGCGCAATTAGTAATTTTGGTGTTTTCAAAAATTATTAAAACTATTCAGACTCCATATTACAAAAATTTCATTAACATGAACACTAAAACACAAATATTCCAATATTTTTTTTAATTTTATTTTTTAGACTTACTAATATCGTTTTAATCCAAAAAAAGTATTAGTAAATTTTTTACATTATCGATAAATTTATGTCACTAATAAAGCTTCAAAAAATTAATGTGTTACTTGAAACCGTTAATTAAAATAATATGGAATCAATTTAACCGATAGAAATTATTTTCATAGATGTTTTTAAAATTAAGCAATTCAGTGTTATTTTTTATCTAACAGAAAAAAACAGACTAAAATAATTTACTGATACATTTTTGTTAAGCTACAGACCTTCATGTAATATCAGAGGAATAGTCTAGTTTCCTTCAAACTTGAAAAGTACCTAATTATCAATATTTCATCTCCGAAATCATACTATATACAATTTAAGTAAAAGATTACTTCGTCTTATTATTAAAGGTTAACTCAGTGCATTTTATTCCAACTGATAATAAAATATACGGGTAAAATCGTTTAAAGCCAATTAATTTAGGTCTTGCGTTGAAGAAAGTAGTCTAGAATCCACGGTTAATTTTGGCTTTGAAGAAAAATTAATGGATCTCTAGACCAGTAAATCCGCTAGTAATGACAATTTAACATCAAAGCCGAAAAAACCCACCTAAAGAAGGTTGGAGTCGATGAACACTGCGATCAAATGAAAGCTACCGATGAATAAAAAGTGAATGAACAATTGGGATGTGATGTTATTATTAAAACTCTCTCTATGAGTATAAGACAAATTATTGATGAATCAAATTTAAAAGTTGGTAAAAAAGTTGAAGAGAGACTTTTAGAGTTTTAAGTTAGTAAATTAAATGGAAAAGCAAGAGTAATTGAGAAAAAATTTAAAATTTTCTTGAAAAAGAGCTCAACATTGGCATTGAAAAAAATGTCAAGAGTAGAGTATCTGTACTATATCCAAAATATGAAACTTAACCTCACTGATTTTGGAAAGTCAAAGTACTTCGCTCTCTGATTTTTTATTACTTTCCCTTGAGATTAATTTCTGTAAGTGCTGCCCGTTAGGATACGTCCAAAGTTCATATGTCATATAGGATTGTTTCTTTTGTGAAGAGGAACTTAAAACTTAGCTATGCACATAAAGAGAAGATTTGTGGTACTCGAAAATAATGAAACCGAATTACTGCTTTCCATTTATCCGAAATTTATCTACTCTCTTTAAGGTCAAATAAAAATAAGTGAGATGAAATTAAAGTGCTCTCTACAGTGCAACCTTTGTTGATAGATTCGGATAATTTCACTAATTCTCGTGATTTTAATCACTACTATCAGCCCTAGCGATCGAAAAAAAGTGTTTTCATCCGAATGTAGGATAATTGAGATTAGAATATGATAATTAAATGTGGGTTATTGATTACTTAAATAGCTTTTGGACTGTAATTTCTGAACCAAAGTCCAATGCAATATTTAAAAATAAGTAAGAGTTTTTTCGGTGATTGATATCGCCTTAAAATGGTACAAGACGAACTAACATAGAAGATCTTATCCCAGTATTAAGTCTAAATTTATGTCTTTTGACATAGGAAGGAAGTAAGGCTAAACTAAATAAAATAGATAATGATAATATAACTAAAAACTCAACTTAAGAATGTTAATAGATGCTGTCGGGCAAAATAAATTTGTAATTGATTATATTCTTGGGCCAAGAATATACGTCATTGATTCAGACGCCTTATAATGTAAATAATTTCTAACAAAAATTTTTCAGTAGTGGATTTGGAGAGATTAGCTATTAAGTTATAAGCACTTGAATTCACTGCTCATATATTGAAAACCTGTCACTTAAAAAAGCTGATTTAAATGCCATAATTAGCATAATGTTGAGCAAAGTTTAATCCGGACATAACGGAGTGTCATTTTTCTTCATGAAGAAGTTCCAATCATACAAAATGATGGTAGAGCATTATTAAGATCAATTTTTAATGGATCCGCAAACCATGCCTGCGACTCTTAACTCTAGGCCTACCTTCCTGATTCCTTAAAGGCAGCTTGTACATTGCTTAGCTAAATTCAGTGCATATAACCTTCCACAATAAGTTTTAAGATAGAATAGGCACTGACATCAAAAAAGTGATAACCTGTCCTCCCTGACAAAGAGATTATTCTTATCTCTTAGATCTTTCTATGGTCAGAAAATGATGAATATGGAGGTATTCAACTCACAATCATCCCTAGGATACTTCAGGTCTCATAAAAGCTTAATCTTTTTTAATTTAGCTGCAGCTTACATTTCTACAGCAATGACTTGCTTACAGTTCCACATAGCTTTCTAAATTTTTTAATAGATACTCTCACATAATGTGATCAAGTTAGTAATTTTATAGTACATATCTTTACGAGCACAAAATATGGTATCATCATAGGGCAAATCTCTAAGATCAAACGTTTTTTAAGAAAAGAGCATCACAAGAAGACTTATGCTTTTCCTTTACTTTTGTTTTTCAGTGTATCTTTTAACCTTTGGATCAGACTGCAGTTCTCGTTTTAGGGGTTTTTTTATATCTTAAATCAGGGGTCTCAAACACTTTTTTTGCAAAGAATTTAAAAATATATAAAAATTAACATAACATTTTTTCGTTTGCTCTACGGTCGGTGTTTGAAATTTTTCAAGAAAAATTTAGATTGGTTTCTTCATATAAAATCATGTCTAATATTGATGGCCTTGTTGACTCAAAAAGCTATGAGGTCAGTATTTAGTACAGAATGTGACTGAAACCAAACTTTACCAAATGCAGATACTCCAAATACGATACATAAATTTACTATATTACATTTGTAATAAATGTATTTTAAAGAGTTTGTAAAGCACTACGTTCTTATTATGTGGGCTTGTTTATTAACTTTTAATAATTTTAAACAAGTTCTGGAAAAGCGGCAATCTAGGAAGTTTAGAAGTCATCACTTTTTCTTAGCGGCATTTTGAGTTTAAGACCTCTGTCTTAATTAGTCTACATTCATATGATATTCCGATGACATGTTATTACACCATATCAATGATCACAACACTTTTTATACAAATTTATATTTAAATCATTAGGGGTTGAATTAAAGTTTAATTAGTAAAATGTGCTGTATGTTTACCATAACCATACAGACACCTAATTTGAACAGACATCTCCTCAAGTCAAGCTTAAAAAGCCATTGACGAATAGAAATCTAATGCAAAAAAGAAGAATAAAAGTATTTTATTTGACTATCTTCAAGTCAAATTTATAACGACCTTCTCAAAACTGTTAAACTTTGTCTAATCGAGCAATCTAAATGGACGCAACCAAGCAAATTTAAAAACATTACTTTTATTTTTCTTTAATACCTCACTATGATGCTCATTTAGTCTTTTTTTTGTCAGGGGTTGAAATAATTACACAGAAAATAGGAGTAATGTTAATGAGAATAGTATAAGGAATATAATAAAATCAAAGTTAAATACTTTACTGACATTATTATATGGTGGTTCATGTTAAACGAATTCATAAAATACATTAACTTTTGTTTGAAGAAAATTGAATTTTATTAAAGCTCCAAATGAGAGAGTACTTCCAGATAGCCTAGATAGGCTACAAACTGTCGGAAATGCAGTTAAGGGAAGGCGACATACCTTTCAAGGAATAGTTTAAGTTTTCGCTCAATTCCATACTGATTTACTCAGGAAATAATGAGGTCCCAGTATGTTAAATAAAGGTGTGATGAATGTAGTAAGGTACGAATAAATCAAATTAATGCCATTCGTGTCACAAAATATGGCTAAAGTGCCCCAGACTGCAAATGATGTGGGTTTCATTATGTTTCATTTGTTATAAACAGTCCTTTGTTTTCTTTCCTATTTAGAATAATAAAGTTAGTTTTAATAACATTCAGGGCCAGTTCATAGCTGTTCATCATCCTGTTGACGTTTCTTTCACGCGAAAGAAGAATTTCCAAAATACATCATAAATGGATCCTCTATTTTCACCTTAAAATATCGGTAATAACAGTACAAAGTCGTAAATTTAATATTTAGAAACATGTGCAAGCTCATTTTTATTGACAAAAGCTTCATAAAATAAGCGACTCAAAAAACTTTTACTATTCGTATTGAACATATAATAACAAGTGAACCCGCAGGCATATCACAAGAGGCTGATATCGTTGCATTGATAAGATCAGGAAAACTGCCTGGGTTACATAAGTAATAATTACACTAGATGACTCAATTAAGCGCATTATGATAAAATATTGGAGTAGCACGACTCAATATAATCATGGGCTCTGGTGTCAGCAGAAATTATCGTTCTCGCATTTGGAGTCTAGGATCATGAACATACCTCTTAAAGAATGAAAAAAAATCACGTAGATCAATGACAAAAAATGTGACCCAAACGAACCCTTTTTGTTTTGTAGGCGCTATTTTAAATTCAGTCTTCTTGGCTTTAAAGACGTTTTGAAAGAATTGAAGAGAAATTAATTAGTATATTTTGGCCATTAATTATATATTTAGTTTTTGTATAACTACTAGACCTTTACTAATGACTCATTTATTTTATTATCTGCTTACCATAAATGATTGATGAACAACAGAGAAGAACACAATGACATAATAGGTTTTCATTTGTTAATTAAATGTTAAATTTTAACTTAAACAAGTTTTCAGTAGTGGATGAGGGAAGGAATAACAAAGGAACGCCTCAAGCTATTTTGATTTTAACAAAAAAAACTGATAGTAAAAAGAAATTTTTACATGTATTAAAGTGATTCTTGAGATTATTCCATTAGACAGGTAATTCTTAGAGCATGTGAATTCTAATAAAATACTGATTTAAACAAATGAGGGCTGATATTAAATTGGGGTTATTCTGATATTTCCTCTTATTTGTCAAATTACACAATATATGGGTAGTTTTTAACACAGTAAAATATTTGCGTTTACACAAGTGATTTCGATAAATGTAAAATTAATAAGGATGAGGTAGAGTACTAGAGTAAGGGTGTATAAACTTTATTTCATAAATAATTTGATAGAATAAGATTATATGTTTGTTGTGAATTAACATCGATGTGCCGAATATTATAAAGTATTGAAATTGTAAATAAAAGCATAAAAACAGTTAAATTTTAATCAAAAACTGAATGAGGGAAAGTAAATTGTAAGATAAAAAATAATTATAAATTCAGAAAATATTAGAATTTTATAAAAATATAAATAACAAAAAAATAATAAAACGAAAAAATAACTAAATAGTCAATGTTCAATGAATAATAAATAATAAATTAAGAGTTATTTTAAGATTTTTCTGATAGACATTAAAGCCTTCTTATCTGTGATTGTTTGAAAAGGACTGTTTCGTTCACTCTTTAAAAATTATCAATTGTTGTGAATAGTTACCGATTGTATCGATAAGATTTGCTATTTTCGTGCTAATCAAAAGAATGAAGCTTTAATTAAAATGATAGGAAAATTTGACAAATAAAATTTTAATTAAGAGCTTTGAAATGATTATTTCAAATTTTCCTAAAAGAGTAACTCTGAGTAAAATTCATACAAATAAGCAGATAAGAGCCCTTGTAGCTCTTTAGAATCAAAAGATATTTGAATAACTAATGTAATTGCTTTGGGAATCATATTCGAGTAAGATTAGTCTTATAGAAGCCTGCAGGTTTATGAATAATTTTTATTGTCAAAACCAAAGGCTATTTTAGAAATTAAAAATGTTGGACAGCATTTCATGAGGTAAAAAAACAATAACTGGGGTTGAGCTCAAAATTTAAATAAATAAGTCTTACACGTGATTCGAAATTTATAGGTCAAGCTCCTCATGTAAACTTTTTATGTTATTAAGAGAGTAAAACAATGAATGGTAGGTTATTTTATCAACAACGGAACTGGATTATAAACGAACAATGTAATGTGCAAAAAGAATTTGAGCAAAAAAAAGGGGTGATCGAATTTTAAAGGGATAAAATAAAAAAAAATATCCGAGAAGATTAAAGGGGATAAAGTAAAATAATATTTTATTGTAACGGAGAATATGATCAATGTGACGTTAATGTAATTAAGGGGCGTAAAATCCGTAAATTGTCAACTTATCATTATGAAGACATGTTAAATCGAATGAATAATAGAAGAATCTTTCAATTAATAATTTTTGCTTAATCGATGGTAAGAACGAAAACCTCATTAAATCATTTGGTCATACTGGAATGGATACCTTGTGTCTCAACAATATTAGAATAAAAATGTTTTTAAAGGGTTAGTCACAAAAAAATTGTGGCAGAAAATAGCGTCCAACATCATTCTTATGAATTGTAGTGTTTTCTTAAGAGTTTCATTTCAACGTTTATAACTACATGTTGGCGGTAGATTAATAATGGTCGGAAACGATGGTAGTTTTAAATTATATTAGTGTTTAAAACGGCTTCTTAGCGAAATCAAACATTTTGCGCAGTCGGAAGCGAACAAAAATTTTTCATCGTCATCCCTAGGCTAATGAATGGGATTTAAAAATTTAGTTCATTAATTTAAAAATGACTACGACAAAATTTAGCCTTGATGGCGAAGAGTAGACTTGTGAAGTTTTTTTAGCCTGTGAGAAGGATATTTTTTTTAGCTCTGGTATCTCTATGGTATAAAAGAGCAAGCACGTTATCAGGAGGGAAAAGGATCACTTGTTAAAGATATGAATATACGAGGAATACTTTTGACATCAGATGGAGCTTCATTATAATAAGCAGAGAGATATAGAAACGCTTTACTATTTCATGAGTGATTTAATGCTAATGGAAATCTTGCTTAAACCGATTGGAAGATAAAGAGGTTGAATTTATACCAATGAACTTTTTTGTTAGAATTAACTTAAAGTTTAAAAGAAGTTTCTTAAAATGTGTTATTCCTGATCATCTGAAGATGCATGAGTGAGGTTAAACGTTTTTATTTGAGTTAGTCGTCTGAGGCTGAATCTGATCATTGCCAAATTTAAACAATTCCAAAAAAAAAGCCTATTGAAACCTCTGAAGCTTCTTTCTTCTCTCGTAAAACAGACCTAAATTAAAAAAAAATCTCTTTAAAAACTAGAATCAAACATGTACTCCAATCAGATTAACAAAACTCATAAAAAAAACGATGTTTTAAATAAAGACGTTTTGGTTAAGTAGCTTAATTTTTCCTTTTATTATTGTAGCATATTACTCGATAACGTTGGCACCTAATCGTAATTAGTATATTTGATCATTCATTATAATGGCGACCTTTGGCGAGATCAAATGAAAAATTCGATCAAAACAAAGATATTTCTTCCCAAATAGAAGAAATTGAACCTAAAAATATCATCAAAGGATGGTCTTCCGATCAACTATACGCATCTCTATTGTTATCATGTCCTGAAGATTTAAGAGCTTGCATCCGTCAAAAGAAATTCAGAGACGCTGATAAACTCATCACTGAAGTTAAGTCATGCATAGTATCATACTATGAAGCGAAAATCCCTAGAGACTCTATCTTTGAGTCATTCCTCAATTGTTCTAGGGATTACGAAGAATCAGTCGATGACTTTATTATTCGATGTTATAGTCTTATCAAACGAGCAAGACCAGAAGCTTCTTTAGACGATTTTTCATACATTATAAAGAAAAAGATCATTGATTCGTTTGAGAAAAACATCACAGGAAGGAAAGCACGGTGGCTATTAGACTTAGAGGAGTACGATTTCGATATTTTTCATGTTTCTGGAAAAAAAATATAGTGGCAGATGATCTCTCACGATCAATTTCAAGTATTAGACTTGAGAGTAATCTTGATTTATTACAAGAAAAACTTAAGGATACAAGGTTATGTACTCTAAAAATGGTGTTGGAGAAAAAAACTATTGAAAAACATCTTAACGATCTTGAATTTGATAAACTTACAAAAAAATTAAAAATATATGTCTTGTTAACGACATTTTATGCTACCGTTCTAGACGAGGGACACATCCAATAATTCCTGAAAATCTAAGAAAAGAATTGTTCATGACTTGCCATAAATCTCTTTCGCATGTAGGTACATCAAAGACCATTAGCGCAATAAGAGATATTGGATATTGGCCATCTATGGACGCTCATATTACACAATGGATCTCTGAATGCGAGTCTTGTAGAGTAAATAAGCATCGTAATTTTACTCTCAAGTCTCAACTAAAATCTTTACAACCACTCCCTGATCATCAGATATGGGAAATAGATTTTATGGGACCACTTCCAACCACTAAATCTGGGAACAGATTCATTATTGTTTTTATCAATATATTTACCAAATGGGCCGAAGCAAGAGCAGTCCCAGATCAAACATCACAAACAGTCATATCCACGCTTATGGACTGTGTCGTAACTCGATTTGGAATCCCCGATCGTATACACTCAGACCAGGGAAAACAATTCGAAGCAGATATCATCAAAATGTTGTGCGAAAAACTAGGTATAAAAAAACTCGATCCACTCCATATCATTCTCAGTCAAACGGAATTGTCGAGCGAGAAAATAGGAAGTTAAAATAATGTTGCTCCACCACGTCAATGAAAACCAAAATAATTGGGATCAATTCTTATCGACAGTTTTATTTGGAATTAGGGCTTCAAAACATTCGTCAACACAATTCACTCCTTCGGAATTGACGTACGGCTATAATTTAAAAACTCCAGGCAAATTACTATCTGACCAATTGCATAATAATGACCTTCATAAGCTTTCAACAAATCATCAAGAATTTTTTATATAAGTAATGAAAAAACTTAAAATCTCTCGCAAATTAGCTGAACAGAGTATAATTTTATCACAACAAAAGCAAAAAAATTACCACGATAAATCAGCAAACGTTAGAATTTATAAAAAAAAAACGATAAAGTATTGATTAAATCAAGCCAGAAAAATAAGCTGTGCAACATTTTTGAAGCCCATTTACTGTGATTGAAGAACGGCATCCTATTTACAAAATTTCGAAGAGCAGAGATCTGAATTCGCACTATAAATTGCACCATGATTTACTATACCCTTATAATTCAATACAATCTCAACGATCGAATTATTTTGGAGGGGGGCAATGTAGCGTATTACTTGATAACGTTCGTAGCTAATCGTAATTAGTATATTTGATCATTCATTATAGTTATGTTGTTTACTAATCTTTTAACTACTCAAATGTGTTTCTTCTGAATCTAAAAAATGTTTGGAAAGCCTATTATGTTAACGATAAATTATAGTGCCTCAGTGTCATTTGTACATAAAGAAATTAATAACAATTCTACATAACATCATAATATTGACGATTCTATTTTTATTTCTTTGGCAAATGGTGACCAAATACTGTTAATTGGTTCAACTCAAGGTTTATTCGAAATTGAAGAATAAAATACCAATGATACTTTTTTAGTTTTTGATGAACACATTTAAAAGTGTTTTATTGGAATAGATTTTTTTTGCGCATAATTATTTTTTGGATTTTATAAATATAACAATTACATCCAGGGAAAAGAAAAAGGTGTTAGAAAGAGTCAAGCATTAAAGAAAATATTTAATTACCTTAACAAGGTCATAATTTTGATGTGGCATTTAAAGGAAAATAGGGAACCTAGATGTAAGTGACTAAATATAATTCAGAAAAATTTTCCCAACTGCAATCATTCTATTCTTAAGAATAATAAACCAAGACTGCTATACATCAATCAGGTAAAAAAAATTCAGAAATAGAGATATGGAAGATGAAATGATCACAGTTCCGAAACCTTGAAGGTTTTAATTGTTTGAAGTAGATTAATAATGGTAGGAAGCGATCGAAGCTTTTAATTAGGGAAATTTTGCTAACAGCTCCTAAGCGAGATTCAACACTACGTGTGGTGTTAACCACGTGATTAATAGTAGATTATCAATGATTACTATTAGTATCATTTTAGAAAGCATCCTCAACATTTGGTGACCCCTTAAAATATTTTTAAAATGTCTTAAATTTTGTGGTACAATTAAAACTGCAACATTTTTGGAAATCTCATCTAGAAGTCTGGTTTATTAAACCTAAGTGCCGATTTCACACTCGCAGAATCACTAACGATGACACAAAGTCCCACTGTCTAATAGCAGGACAAGACCAAGAAATGATTGCCGTCTACTCGACGAAATAATCAACCAGTTGAGACCTAACAAGTACTACTGGCTAAAGTCAAACCTACTTAAAGCTTTAGGACTTAATCGAAAAGCTCATGCTGCTAAACTCTTAGATATACCCTAACATTGTGATAGAAAACCATCTACTTACCTTGTAAAGATGAGAGCGTTAGCATGCAGCCACACTTCGTGCATGGTCTTTTAAGAAATTTTCCTTCATAGTCAACCTGAAATTATTCGGTTTAAACTTGCTAACGAGAGTTTCGACGACTTAAACCAACCGGGCGAATTAGCTGACGCTGTCTTGACGGCATAAAAAGATAATATTAGCCTTGAAATAGTAAAAAAACCTTCACCCCTCACAACATATCAAAAATTTAGGATCAAAGGCGAACAAAGGTTTTTGTTATTATCACTCCTAATCTGGAAACAAAGTCATTAAATGCCAAAAACTTTGATACCTTGCTTAAACATAACTAAGCTTAAAGGTCAACCCAGAAACTGTTGATGTACACGTGGGATAAATTACCTGGACGTCGATTTCTAGTCTTAAATGGGCAGAAGTTAGTGTCATACCAGTTTCAGCTTCAAAACTAAAAAATTCAAACCAAAACCGATAATTATCAGCTACCAACAACATATCTATCCTAACATATTGCAGTATATCTATTCCATTAAGACTGGGAAAACAACACTTTGACTGGAAATTTATGATCACAGGAATGTCACAACCTTTACTTGGAACAGATTTCCATAGATCTAATAAATTGCTTGTTGATATAAATGGCGGTAAACTTATCAATCCACAAACTTTTGATGCCATTAAGTGTGTCCATGTTGAAAGTAAACAAGCATCCTTAAAGCATTTATCTCCTGTAATGGACAATTTTAATAAAATTCTTGACGAATTTCCGAAAATTTTAATGCCTAAATTAACTGTTCTTTTTTCCCAAAACGAAGTCACGCAAAATATTTTTACGCACGATCCAACTGTTCATTCAAGATTAGACGCTTATCTCCTCAAAAATTGCGAATCACCAAGGCTAAATATTTAAAATTAGAAGAACTTAAATGGTAAGAAGATCCGACAGTGAAAGGGCGTCTTCATTAAATTTAGTTCCCAAACAAATGGTGGTGAGACTATGTGGAGATTACCGGCGTCTAAATACCTTGAAAGTTCCAGATAGATATCCGTTGCTTCATAAATCACACCCTTTGGTCTTTTCGAATATTTAAGAATGCCGTATGGGCTTAAGAACGCGGTACAAACCTTCCAACGTCTAATGGATGTTGTTTGTCGCGATCTAGACTTAATAATTTTATACTACGATCAGGTACTAATTTTTAGTGAATTACTAGAGCAACATTTCCAATACTTAAGAATATTACGTTGTCGCCTATAAGAATTCGGTCTGATCATAAATAAAGATAAATGCGAGTTTTGCAAAGATTCCATTACCTTTTTCGGGTATCTAATTACAGAGGAAGGAATTTCACCTTTCCCGGAAAAAGTAAAGCCATTTACAATTTTCCAATTCCAGAAAACTCAAAGAAATTACAAAAATTTTTGGGAATGGTGAAAATTTAGAATCGTTTTATAACAAGAGCTGCTCAGTTAATGCAACCCTTAAATGAAATGCTCAATAGAGTTAATAGGCAGTTGTCCTGGTCATCCAATACTCACTAGAGTTTTGAAGCGATAAGAAAAGCCTTGGCTGATGCTACATTACTTTACTTTCCTCATAAAAGTGCTCCGTTATCATTAATTTCTGAAGCCTCTTATTGTGCGATTGGCTGCCTACTGGAACAAGAAATTGATGAGAGTTGGAAGCCACTTGCGTTTTTCACCCGCAAGTTAGGTCAACCTGAACTAAAATACAGTGCCTTCAATAAAGAACTACTTGCTCTTTATTTAACAATAAAACACTTTAGGCAATGTCTTGAGGGTCGAAATATTTCTCCTTTTTCGGATCACAAACCACTTTCTTTTGCATTATCTAAAACTTCAGATATGTACATTGCGAGACAACAAAGACATTTATAATTCATATCCCAATTCACGAATAGTATCAAGCATATATCGGGAAAAGATAATTTAGTGGCGGACGCACTGTCTCGAGTGCAAATTTCAACAATAAATAGCCATGTTAAAAAAATAGATTATGAAAAAATGGCGTTACAGCAAGAGTCTAACGATGAAATCAAAGAAATCAGATTTACTTTTTATTCCTTATCTTTACAAGACAAATTATTTGGAAATAATGGAAAAACACTTCCATACGATGTCTCACAAGGAAAACCTAGACCAATTATACCTTAAAATTGGCAAAAAACAATTTTTAACGCTCTATACAGTTTGTCACATCCAGGAGTTAGAGGTAATCAAGAGTTAATTTTATCAAGATTGTATGGCCGAATCTAAGAAAGGATGTTTTGTTATGGGTAAAACAGTGCATATCTTGCCAAACTTTTAAAATATAATTTCACGTAAGAGCTTCTCTAGGTTTATTTAAGGTTCAAAGCACCCGATCTTCACACCTAAATGTCGATATTGTTGATCCGTTACCGCTTTCAAAGGGTTTCAGACATATTTTAAGGGTTGTAGATCGTTTCACCCGTTGACCTGAAGAGATCACCTTGTCTGATACCTCCTCATAAAGTTGTGCTCGGGCTTAAATCGATACACGTATTTGTCGATTTTGGGTTCCTTGTCAAATATCTTCAATTAGAGGCCCCCAGTTTACCTCTGAATTGTTCCGATAACATTCTCGTGCACTTGGAGTTCAACTTTGTCATACGACCTCGTACCAGCCTCAAGCTAATGGTTTGGTTGAACGTTTCCATTGACAGTTCAAATCATCCCTTAAAGCAAGGTTATGTGATGCATAATGGTCCGATCAACTGCCATGGGTAATGCTAGGAATTTGAACTGCAGTCAAAGTAGATTTGAAATGTAGTTCGGCCGAACTGGCTTATGGATACTCGAAAACCGTCCCAGTAGAATATTCTGGTCTATCTTCTCGTCCAGATCATTCATCGAAATTTTTCGATAAATACAGGGAAAAACTGAATCGACTGACCCAAAGAAAAACAAAAATCACTCAAATTCAATGAACTACAGAGTTCCAAAAGATTACGTACCTGTAATTTCGTGTTCCTTTGGAAGGACAGCAAAAATTCTTCACTGAAGAGGCCATACATAGAGCCTTTCACAATCATTAAAGAAGATTCTAAAACCTTAAAATTGATATAGATGGTCGGATTAAAAAAGTAACGGTGAATAAACTAATGCCAGAACACATTGACGAAACCAGCATAGGTTCGTTCTTACCTCCAAAAAAGAATTTCCCTCATCTTACCAAAAAAATCAAGGTGGAATTAATGTAACCTAAACCACATGAATAATCATAGATTATCCCTAATTACTCTTATTATCATTACCAAAGCATCCTCTACACTAAGCAAATATAATATCCTGCTAAATATAGATTGTCTCATTGCTTTGTTCGAATGGTAAGATGAGGAATTAGAGGAGTAAAAATTGACGAGTTAAAATACCTCTATGCAAGTTGTCAGTGACATATCGAAACAACAAACATGTTAGAACTCAAAGAATACCATTTAGAGGTATTTTCAGTTGGTAAATAAGAAGGTCTCTTGATTATATTATTCCAACCAAGCACAAATAAATCCAAAATAAATTATTATAGTCCTGCAATCATGGCCTATATAATCTTGGAAGATATATAGTTTTGATTTCCCAAAATGTTCAAATTGAGAGATTTTAGAAAATAATAAGAAACGGAAATTTTTGTTGCGTTGGATAGAGATAAAACGTTAAAAATGAACTTAAATTTAATGAAAAGATGTCATTATTCTAATTTAGGAATTTTTATTTCTCTGATGAAAAAATAAATGATGAGGAAAGAGCATGCTTGATAGTGAGGATACTAAATTCTCATGGATGGAAAGTTAACGATATGGCTACTCTTATGATCCGCCAGAAACAATAAAGCCCGTCGGATAGAAAAAATCACAAAGAAATAAGGGTGAATGACTAATTTAAACGAAAGGATGAGAAAGTGGTGTTTTGATTAGTTATCTTTCTTGCCTGACTAGATGAGATAATATGTTTAATAAGGCTTTAAATAACAGCAATAAAATTTAAATTGATATTCTGAAGACCAACATTGGTTAATTTTGGCCAAATAGACTTATTTAATAAAAACTACGCACTATCTTCTGTTCGAAACGAAACCATTTTAAATAAGTAAATCTTCAGGAATCATTCCATAAAGAAAAGAATTACTGACAGTATTTTTTGATTTATAAGTATGATCATAGTCGGTTGATTTATTATAAGTCATCGTAACTTCAGCTTTCTTGATAAAACCTTTTCCAATATGAAAATTTTTCTTATTGATCTCTGTCTGGTAGTAGTAAGCAAGTAAACTAGAGTAAGCCACCGTTGCAGCGAAACTCTTGAATCCCAAACTTCTATAGAGATCACTTTTAACATACCTTTTCAAAATTTTCGCAGAAGTTTTTCGTACCAAAACAATAAGCAGAACCTTTAAATAAACACCTTTTTGTATCAGAAATTGCTCTGAATATTTCATCTAGTTGAACGACAAAGCTGTCTGAAATACTTTGCTCTAATAAGCCCGTTTCAAATTTAACATTGTGAGTGATTTATCCTTAGTAAATTTGAATTGCAATGACATAGGTATTTATAATGTTGATATCAATCTCTGCAGAATCTAAGTGAACAGGAATCCGAATAAATTTATATGTTTGAAGAAAATTGATAAAGTTTGCTTCTATCTGCTCTCAAAAAGAAGTATCAGTCCAATTTTTACAAGCGTTATAGAAGCCACTCTATTATGGGAGTTATATATTGATAAAATAGCCACCGACATTCTTTACTCAAATGTTGAGTCGAAACTGTAGACACTTCAGAAAACCAGGGGTGGTCTTAATACAACCAACAACCTAAGCAATCTCGTTAGGATGAGGTTCGATAATCGTGACTGCATCCAGACACTATTTTTTATAGGCCTAGAACAAGAGAGATCAAATTATCATTTTTTGTGTTCATCCTGGCATTATAACCAATAAAGGCAGCAATGTGAGAAGAAAGAGAAATCTTACCCTTTTAAAAGTATTTAATCATCAATCAGTGCTTTTTAAAGATTTTAGCGAGAAAAAAAGGAAGAAATTTGTTCCTTTATTCTTTATATTATCATTGTGAATCAAATTAAAAGGGTTTTACGAATTTAGCAGAACCATGGTTTTCGCGCATGTGCAATTTTAATTCAACATAACCTTTTTTTGTGTGTTACCTCATAAAATTTTTTATATTTCTACCAATATTTTTTTTATTAATTATAAAATAAAAAAAAATATTATACACATTTTTTATAAAGCCTCTTCACAGAAGAAATTACATTTATTTTTTTTATTTTCAAATTGTATTATTGACTCCATTACAATTTATAAAAATAGCAATTAATCTACGTTAAAGTTCGGTAATTATATCGTTAATTGCTCACGCTAACACTCCTCCTCCTTTAAAATCGCCAACCGAACGGGGAGTATATTTTTTTAATCGCTCGAAATGAGCCGTCACCATTTTTTGATTATCAGACAATTGATAGGTCACGTCAGTCAATTTTTTTAAAATAGGAAATGGTCCAATCCAATCTTTTTTGAATTTGCCTTCTCCTGAAGGTCTATAGAGCATAACTAATTCACCTTCTTTAAGTTCATTTCCATATAACTTGGAGTCGTACAATGATTTTGCCATTTTAAATGTTTTCTTCTGATTTATAATGATATTTTGGAATGCATCGTTAAATCGTTTTTTCAGAGTTAAAACATAATCAGATAGATTTCCGAATTCTGTCGTTGATATTTTACAACTAATGTCAACTGGAAGTCGTGCTTCTCTTCCAAACATGACATAAAACGGTGTAACTCAGGTGGCGCTGTGAACTGAGCTTCTGTAGGCCATCATAATTTGGGGTACTAATTTGTCCCATGATAAAATGTTCGGAACGCATTTTGAAAGCATGTCAACTAATGTCCGATTTAATCTTTCCACCAGCCCATCAGATTGTGGTCTATATGGAGTTAAACCTTGTTTTCCGAATCTTAAGTAGGTCACAAACTTGAGAGAAAACTCTGGATTCAAAGTTTGGGCCTTGATCACTGTGCAGACTATCAGGAACACCAAAACGACAAAAAACTTCATTAACCAATTTTGATGCAATAGTCTGAGTATCAATTTTCTTAACAGGAAATGCTTCCGTCCATTTTGTAAAGTAGTCGCACAACACTAAGATATATTTGTTTCCCATTCCTGACACAGGGAAAGGTCCAACAATATCAATTGCAACTCTTTGAAAAGGATATCCAGAGTTACTGCTCGATAGACGAGCTTGTGGTTTTTTCCCATAATTGTTTCTCTTCGCACACTCAAAACATGATCTACACCAATTTTCAACATCTTGAGCCATGTTCTTCCAATAGAATCGTTCCCTTAATTTTTTCAATACTCTCTCACTTCCCAAATGAGCACCGCTAATTGTGGAATCATGAAATTCTTTCAAAGCTTGCTTGATGAGAGTGATTGGAAGGACTATTCTGTAACTGATATTCGTTCCATCATCATAAAGTCTCACAAGAATTCCGTTTTTTAGATCGAGAGACTTCCTCAATAACCATAATTCCTGTATCTTAAATGACTCCTCCAAAGGAAGAATATTAGGCATTGAATTTGTTTCTAACCAAGTGATAATTTTGCTAAGGTCCTTATCAATATTCTGTTCCCGAACTATCAATTCGTCTGTTAAGTCTGCATCAGAAATGTTAGTATTTGTTATCTCAGAAAATGTTAAGTTTAAGTTCTTTCGCGATAATGCATCAGCATTTAGGTGATATTTCCCAGGTCTATGCTCAATAGAAAAATCAAACATTGATAAGAATTCCATCCATCTCGCAATTATCCCTTCAGGCTCTTTAAAAGTATTTAACCATTTTAACGAAGCGTGATCTGTCCTTAGAGTAAATTTTTTATGTAACAAATAAGGTTTAAAGTGTTTAATAGCCCAAACAATTCCAAGCATCTCCTTCTTGGTTGTTCCATAATTGTGTTCTGATTTTGACAGTGACTTACTTGCATAAGCAATAACCTTTTCTTCTCCATTAATAAACTGGGATAGTACAGCTCCTAGTGCTTGCCCGCTAGCATCGGTATCTAAAATAAATTCATTTGCTAAATCTGGGAATGCTAGAACAGGAGTATGACATAGGGAGGTTTTTAGGTTCTGAAATGATTTTTCACATTCTTCAGACCAGAACCATCTCGTCTCTTTTGATAATAATTTGTAAAAAGGAGAACATAGTTTTGAAAAATCTTTTACAAACCGCCTAAAGTAAGAACATAAACCCAAGAATCTCTGCAAATCGACCTTATTTTTGGGTGACATCCACGATGTAATAGCTAAAGTCTTGTCATAATCTACTTTAATCCCACTCGCCGAGATTGTATGCCCTAGGTATTTAATACTTTGACTTAATATGCAGCACTTATCAGTGTTAATTTTCAACTTAGCGTCTTCTAAAGCTTTTAATACCAAAGAGATGTGCTTTAGATGATTTTCAAGCGAATCACTGTGAATGATAATATCGTCCAAATAGACAGTGCAAAATTTTCCCAAGTATCCTTTCAACACAATATTCATTAGATTTTGGAATGTGGCAGGAGCATTACACAATCCGAATGGAAGGCGTTTAAATTGATATAATCCATCAGCAGTTACAAATGCCGTCTTTGGTCTATCTTTTTCTGCGATCATTACTTGATAATTGCCAGATGCCAGATCCAAAGTTGAAAAATATTTTGATCCTGACATTTGATCCAAAGTATCATCAATACGGGGCAATGGATAACTATTTTTAATTGTAATTGAGTTCAACTCCCTGTAATCAACACATAGTCTAAATTTTCCGCACTTTTTCTTCACCATAACGACATTAGAACTCCATGGACTCGGACTAGGCTCTATAACATCCATTTTTAAAAGCTCATCAATTAAAATTTTTAATTGATCACGTCCATGAACTGCATTTCTTCGTAATTTTTGCTTGAAGAATTTATTGCTCATAAGTTCAATATTATGCTCCACTATGTCAGTACAACCAATATCAGAATTAGTTTTCAACCAGACATTAGGGAATTCCTTCAATACATTTAGTAATTTAATTTTGATATTTTCATTTGTAATATTCTTCAGCATATTATTAATATACTCATTCTGTTTGCTGAGGTGAAAAACATCAAAAATTCTAGTATCAATTTTCTTCTGATCAACTGAAGGTTCACGAGAAAATTTAATTATTTCTGGGCCAATAGTACACGTGTTATTCCTAAAATCGAGCTTACAGGCGTACTTCCGCATAAAATCCAGCCCTAAAATACATTTATGAGCAAGGTTCTTAACCACATAAAAATCAAGAGTGAGTCTTTGAGATCCAATGATTATTGCAACTCGTTCAATTATACCCATTAATTTCAGCGACTCACCACTTGCAGTTCGAAGATTAATGTTTGATTTCCTTATTTTGGAAATTAAAACTGGAGTAAGAACTTTGATATTAATCAATGACACAGACGCACCAGAATCCATTAAAGCTTCAACACATCTCCCGGAGGTTAAGTCAACTTCCACATTAGCTACACTATTAGAGTAAAAGATGTAAGACGGAAAATAAGAACGACAAAATTTTGCAATATGGCCTAATTTTCCACATTTATAACATGTAACGTTCTTGCGCCATGGCTTTGATTTTTCAAAATCCTTGTCTCTATTTCCTTTGAGCTTCGAGATTACCATCTGGGTTATTCTCTCCGCAAGATCATCTGGATTCAAATTACTTCTTGCCGTATTTTTCACAATATCCACATGATGATCGATCAATTTTGATGAATCAACGGAAGCTTCAATAATAGGAGAGGATGTAGAGGTGCAAATGGAATAAATATGAGAAACTCTTTCTGCGCCAGCCAGAGCAGCCTCAAATGATAGCGGTGGATTCAAAAGAAGTTGTTGCCTTGTACAATCCGAGTTTAACCCAGCGATGAAAACGTTCATTAAAAGGCGATCCAGTGTTCCATTAGGCATATCAGGATAAGCACGAAAAGACAGAACCTTAACATGATTCCAAAAATCTTCTAAAGTTTGCGCTGGTTTTTGCTTAGCCGAATGCAACTCAGTCTGAAAATCGAAGGAAGAATATCCAGGACAAACTAAACGAGCCATCAGTTTTTCTTTCACTACTGAATATTCTAGTTCTACAGTCAAACCCATATTGGGACATGTTCGATAGACCTCTTCATCGCAGAGCAAAAATAACTCTCTGGTAAGATCTTTTCCTTTAATACCCAACTTAATTGCAGCCATCTCAAATCTTTCAAACCATATTTCTATGTCAGTATCATTTGATAGATTTGGAATTTTGATCGACTTCAAATTGCCGACTGCGCCAATTGTTGACTCCATTACAATTTATATAAATAGCAATTAATCTACGTTAAAGATCGGTAATTATATCGTTAATTGCTCACGCTAACAGTATGATCCGCGAACTATTTTTTTATGAAGGGTGTGAGGGCATTCTTAACAAATTTTTCAAATAAGCCCTTGCGCATACCAGGATTTTTATTTTTTAATGTTGTTGTTAGTTTTTTTGTTCAGAAATTTTCAATTTTACAAAGTTTTCACTAAGTAGACAAATTTTAAAATGGGTAACTCTTTTTTTTAATTTATTATAAATTATTATTTTCATCCCTTTATCTTATTTTATTCGATGCATTGCATAGATGTTATCTTTCAAAGTCAACTCCAATCTTAATCCTATCTTAATCGTTATTCATCTTATTTAAAAAAATAACTCTAAATTTTTACATAGAGTATTGGGATTTAGTATAAATATCTAAAATATTATTACAAAACTCACATTTTTTTTATAAAATCTCAAGTAATTTTTATCAAAAAATTATTTTCCATATTTTTATAAAAATTAGTTATCATCCAAGGGCTTCATATTCATTCAAATAAAATTCTAAAATGTTACTTTTCTTTTAATATTTAAAATGAAAAACTTTACTGTTTTATTTATTGTTTTTTCTCGTCTAACCTATTTACAGTCGGAGTACAAGCTAAAATATTTTATTGAACATAATTATTTCCTTAAAATCATCCTAAAGTTAGTTTAAAAAAGCAATGGCAATAAATAAATAACAAACAGCATCTTTTTCTATAAGTAATATTTTCTTCTCATCTTAATGACACTAAATGCTAATTATTTTTCAGGAAGTATTTAATTTATACAAATAAGCACTTTATATACTAAAATATATGTTCAACAAAGATTAAGCATCAAAAACAATCAAACGCAATTTATTTATCTCAGTCACTAAAAAATTTATTTTTTCTTTATCAACTTAAACTAAGTTAGATCCTAAACGTTTCCTTTAATGATCAACAAATAATAACAATTATTGATATTGTCGGAATTTAATTTGCAATTTGTGGTTTAAGGTCTAGTTTAATAAATTATTTGGATTTAACAATAATAAACTCTGAGTTATACTGAAGGTTATTCAAGTCCAAAAATTTTTTTTTGTGATAAAATTTAATCTAATTTACTTATAATCTTTATTTTGCATTAAAACGTCAAAGTGATAAAAAAATCAATCTCAAATGATTACCAAATCAATACAATTAATTTAATGTAGTAATTGTATGCATTAGTCAAAATAGCTTATTCCTATCTTTCTTATGCAGTTAATTTTTCAAATATTATGTTTAAAAGTTTGCTGAAAATACTGCATAAAAGTGACAATATTAATCATTTTCAATTTAAATTCAAACTCTTTACCAATACTGAATATTCTATAAAAAAACAATAGGTAGCCATTTTAACATCATTGTTAAATGATAATTTTATAAGAGAATAAAAATATTTTTACCTCAACATTTATTTTTTGGGTACTAAAGAATTGAATAAAAAATACATTTTTAAGTTTTCTATGAATATATCTAGTTTTTTTCTTCGATTGCTCATTAAAAGATTTAATCGAAACCCTTATAAAGGAGAATCACCAAAAAGTTCTCTTGACCAATCAATACTCACCATGTGGCACTGAAAATATTCTCATCTGAGATTCAGAGCCATTTAATAAAACTACTTTTTTATAGAATTTCGCTTAGCAAATCTCTTTTTGCGTAAGACGTTTGATGATTGGTTTTTTAACAAAATAAAGTACTAAGTAAAATACTTTGATTTTACCAACTATGCATGTAAAAGAAAATTGGTTATTGAGTTTGACAAACTTCTGAGGTTCCATTTAGAGGTTAAGATATGTGTTTAAAAAAATTGTATTGTAAATTAAGATAAGCAGTTTAATATCTATGACTGTTTTTACACATTCGAAACAATAATGGGTTGTTTTTTAGATAATTTCCATACTCAATTAACTTGATCAATTCAGTACGCCAAAATGTCAGCGATCCTGAAGATAAATCTCCCTTTGTTGTATTGTTCTTTCTTTCTGCTCATTCTTTTATATTTTTTTAAAAACAGGTTCATCGACTGTACTTAAAGGCACAGTTTAATACATTTCTGTCAGCATTAATAGTGAAATGAGAGCGTTAACATTCTCTGTTTAGCACCAGATGATTTCCCAATCTATATGCTATTTTCTATAATGAATAATCATGTTTGGTTGGTTCTCACAAGGACTCTCATTAATATGTTTTTATTGTGATGGATTGTTGATAAATTATTCTGAGATAAAATCGTGCATTTTGACTGCACTCTTTTAAATATTTGAAAAAAAAAATTTTTCTCTGGTTTTTATTTTAGACGTATCTTAATTTAAAGATACACTCTTCCTATAACGAATGCTACTTTTCACCACATAGGTTTATAGTAACCAAGCCTCTTAATCATTAAATTGAACTTATTTTTCCAAAATTATGATAATCGTTAATAAATATTTGTGACAGCTTGATGATCTGTTTCAAGATCAGAAAAATTGTAATAAAATATATTTTTATGGATATAGACTAAAAATAATTTTGCATTCGAATTATAATTTTTTATAAACTCTTAAACTACTACCCAACATCTCTACAAAAATGGTTAAAATATTAGCTAATTCCCATTTATAAAATTTTTTCGTTATACATTACAGCTGGTGGATTTTAAAAGCTTCGCTTCCATATTTAACTTCTTTTTTTTTTATTTTGTAATTTTTTAAATTCAGTTAATTTCTTAATTTTTAACTCTTACTAATTTTATATTCACTTTAATTATTTTTCCTTCTGCGAGAGTGCTTAATTCTTTTCATTATTGATTGATCAGCTGTAATGAGGATAAAATTTTAATAATTTCGTTCTTTCTGAATCATATTGTTTAATTATACTCGTTTTTCATTAAAGCTAATAATTTTTTGAATTTTTTCAATATAGAGTGTTTTTCTATGTGACCAATTCCTGATTGTTAAATACCTACAATAAACCTTAAAACCATGTAAATTTAAGTTATAAAATTTAATCTTGATTCTAACTCCGTGATCCTACAATTCTCCGTCAAAGGGCAATTTTTGGTAAGAAGTGATTTTTGCGAGACAATAATTGAATATAAAAACTGATTCGTCTCTAAATTAATTAAAATATGAATAATTTCTACAAAAAAGATTCTTTTTAATCTCGTTTTGATAACTTAGAAGTTGTCCCTCTCACAAATTATTAAAAAAACTTAAAACGATATGCTACATGCAAAATAAGGGGTAAGTTTACATCTGCCAAAATTTAGTATTTTAAACCTTGCTTAAAATTTGACATTAAAGTAAATAATTTAAATCATTTAAGAGAATAATTTATTGTAAAATTTCAAAACAATGTTTTATCATAATATTCTTATAATTCATTGTTCAAAGATTGGTAAAAATTTTACCTAAAGTGTTTTCAATGCATTTTTATTTTTATTTTACTTTAATTTCCCCTCTTTTTTTATTAATTGTTATTTTATATTAAATTTATTTAAATAAAATAATTTACATAAGAGACAATGAGATCTAATTATCTGAAAGCCAACCTACTTGTTCAATTGTTAAAAATTTAGTTCATCAAACAAGTCTTAATCTTAAAAAATTGAAAATTGACTGTTAAAGCTTGATTTATGATTTCCATAATTCTTTTGTGATTTTTTCTTTATAATAACACATAATTTAATTAAACTTATCATTTTTCAGTTAAAACTTTCTTTTCTCATGTGATTTCCCCTCATATAAATAACAATAAAAATTAATAAAAAAAATCTATTTTAAAATTAATAATGTATTTTGACTAATTAGTTAGAGAACACAGCCATTTATTTATAAACTTGCATAGGTTATTAAACTACGAATGTCTTATTGAGGGGATAATCTTTATTAAACCCTTGTGTAAAAATCTTTTAGTTTTTGTTTTATCGTTCATTAAAACAAGTTTTTTTTTAATTTCAAAAATTTGAGGTATTGTATAATATAAGATTATGCCGATCTTATGATTTTCAAATTTTCCGATAATAAAAACTTTTGGTTTAAAATCTAATCTCATATTTACGGATCGACTGAAAGCCCAATAAATGAAATGATATTATGATTTTAATCTTCTTTCTCGCTTCTATTTTTTATCGAACTCAAGAAAAAATAACATACGTAATATTTCTCACCACACTCAGCTTGACCCTTCATTCCACATGAAAGAGATTCAAGAAGAAAAGGCATTCATTTATAACGTTAATGTATATCCTTTTATATATGGAAATCTTGTTAATGGTTATCAGTCATGCCGCAATTTTCCTAGATTAAAGGTACCTCCTCAAGATTTGGGAAAAGAAATACTTTTGATTTTCCAACCAAACAATTGCACAGTAAAGGATCAAGTAATTTGGTAATTAATTAAAGATATTTCAAGCACTCGCCGAGAATTTTCTTATAATTATTTCAGTTCTAAACGACAATGAGATTGCCGAATACATTCAAATTGCACAAAGTTTTTATTTGATATTAATGTAAGATTTTAGCGATAGCATTAAAGTTGTGCTTATTGTTGTTGACAAAGTATTGGATTATTTAATTTTTAGGAGAAGGGTTTTACATTAAGAAAATGTAAAAATGAGAAGAGGTATTACTTTTTATAAATTTTGATTAGTCATCTCT
Organism: Oryzias curvinotus; assembly: GCA_023969325.1. NCBI lineage: Eukaryota > Metazoa > Chordata > Actinopteri > Beloniformes > Adrianichthyidae > Oryzias > Oryzias curvinotus. The sequence continues at coordinate 31,525,173 of CM043717.1, read as the reverse complement.
TTCTATAATGATAAAACAAGTTGGTTATTATTGGGTATCATACCACCTTGTGTTTTCATTGTTGCAAGTTTATCATTCCTGTTAAGTTTTTGTTTATTTTTCTTATTCAAAAAGTTTTTATTCAGGATTGGGAATATCCTAAAAATTATTAAACAACAGATTTCTCGATATAAAGTATATACTATTCCTAAAAGAAAAAGTGTAGAAGGTTAAAGAGTCCTAATATTAGATGATAAAATGGAATCATGTGCGATTTGTTTAGAAGAGTACGATATTGGAAATATTTTATCATGCCTTCCATGTCGTCATGGTTGTTTTTTTTTCTAATTGTAAGAATTTCACAGACCATGCCTTTTTAAATGGAATGGAACTGTATGCCCACTCTGTCGACATGATATGTATCCCGAAATCCTTCATTATTCTGGTTCACCATCATCCAGAAGATCAATCTTTACAAGGGTTCGTCGATTATTTGACCGAAATCAAAACGCACAAGGCGAAGAAAATGAAACCTTGTTGCAAGTATCATCATCTGAAACTTTGAATATTAGCCATTCTTAGAGCATTTAACGTTCTATAAACTATTGGTTTATTATTTTTCATAGAGTATGTTCACGTACAAAAACTAATCATGATATTCCTTAGCTTATAAATATTTACCTCTTTACCAATTAGGCTTTCTAATTTTTTTGCGATGCGCATATATACAAAAAGTATTTATACGAGATAATGTGGGCATACGATGAATTATAAACGAGTTGTTTTCTCACGAGTGTGCGGCCAGCGCTACCACAATTTTAAATTAAATTATATTTCTAAATCTTTTCTGAAAGTTTAGAATTTAACAAAACATTTGAACCGGTAATCAGCCTCATTTATTTTTACCAGCACATAAATTCTAAGATTTTATTAAGCAGAATAAATTTATTTGTAAAATCATCGTAAGAATTATTCTCATACAAATCCACTGAAAATCCTTTTCAACATGAAAACACGCTCACATATAAATCTACTCATTAGATATTATTTCGATTTTGAGAAGTTAAAAAAAATTATTCAAAGTTAAGATATTTTTTTCCATTTTAATATTTTTTAATACATGGAAACTAGATACAAATTTTGAATTATTATGAATTCTGTATTTCCATTTTACATGATACTAGATTTTTCGCAACTATGGTTTTGTCAATTTTGTCTATTTCTATTATTAAATGAAGGTTTTAGTATTTCTTATCTAAGAAGAACAAAAGAAGAAAGAGCAATAAATGTGTTTCATAATATTTCATAAATAAATGGCCAAGTTATATAAATGATGATAGAATAAATATATTCAATGAAAATTAATTAAAATATTTATAAAAGATCAATTTTTTGTTTCGATAATTATTTGTGAAGTTTGTTATAACATTCTGTCCTGGGTCTATTTGTATTCAGTTTCACTTTACACTGTTAAATAAATTCTCAATCGGATTTAAATTCTAAAAAAATGAACCAGATTTATCATTTCTCTGCTTGAATTGGTAAAAATTGAAAATAATTTTGACAAAAAGAGAAAATTTTAAACTGTCCATAATTACCAGAGAATTTCCAAAATATAATGTCATCACTATCTTCATGTAGAAAGCGTAAAATTTCAGTTTTTTTGTACGCGGAATCAATTTTTTTATCATGCTAAATTCCTCTAGTAATACTCATTCAACAGAGTCAAATTTTTCTTTTCGTTAAATTGGTAAATATAATGGAAATTTTTTTGGCCTATGCAAATCCATGATAGAAGTATGTTTTGTCATGAAAAATTCATCCAAAAATTTTTTTTCTACATCCTACAATTTTGTTTCTAAATTATTTGTTTTTTCTTGTATTTTAGTCCGTTAAAACTCAGCTTTTTCTTGAACAATCTTTTTTTTAAAACTGAACCTTTGAGTTTTTTTCCATTTTTGACACTAGGTGTGTTAATATTAAGGCAATTTACCAAACCAATTGAAGAATGTGATTCGAACTAATCTTTAACGTGGTTATGGATCGCGTGTTTAACGTACGCCACGTGATGGGTCATTTCTCAGTCCCCATCGATCAGGGAGGCACAAAATATAGCCTAAACCACTCAAATGCTGACCATTATTTATTAATGCCAGGATGGCTACCAACTGAAGGGGTAACTGCCAGAGCTAGCTGGAGCGTAGTATAGCAACTTCTACTGTATTGTGCACAAGACATGGAGGATGAAATGTTTTAAAGCCGAAAAACTCCCTTCTAATGGATATAGGTTAAGACCTTCACTACATAAATTAGCTGGCCTACATGGACACTGCTAGACAATTGGTTGCAAGGGCGAAGTAACTTTTTAACAAGGGAACCGACCGTCTGTTACTTCGACTCGGAGTTAGAGTCCGTATGTTGCTTGGCAAACCAAACGGTAAATCATATGACCATAGTCATGAAAATCCCTGAAGAACAGAGATCGACGTTCATTTTGCCTGATGACCAAGACGCATTGATTGATCTTAATCTTTGCTTGCTTGCTTACAAAACATGTCATCAAATACTGAATGTTACAGGTGGCTAAATTGGCTATTAAGACTTTATTTGTTATTTTATTGATTCTTGTAAAGTTTTCTTTGTCTAAAATACAAACTTTTTTCAAATATTTTTGTCGTTAAAACTATTTATTTTCTATGTTATTTCGTTAAATTACGGTATGAAAATTTAAGAAAATAAATTCGAAATGTTTATGTCTTAAACGAATATAAAATAAAATTATTGGTATATTTTAAAATTTAAATTAACTATAAATATCGACCATGAATATTTATAAAACCACTCCGTTTATTGATGAAATGCATTGTATCATATCGATGTTGGTATTGAAGTTTTTGAAGAATCATTTTAACGCTGAAAAAAACATTTTTTTAATTGTTCAGTCAATAAACACACGTTTAAACCCTAGTCTTATTCCTAAACTTTTAATTTGGTTTTGTTACATTTCTTCTTTAAAAATAGAGCAGTGATTTGGACTTCTTGATTGACGTAAACAAAGAGCAAAAAAATTTGAGAGTGAGTTAATTTGAATTGATCTCCAGAAGCAATGTAGAGAAGTTTTTATTGTAGAAAGAGCGAAGAAAGATCCCTAGAATGAGAGTATCACCCAGGATTTGCATCCTTCAATTTCTTTCTCTAGAAAGCAGTAATTTGAATCAAATTAAGATTGATGTAACGCTCATTTAAAATGACAACAACTAACTACAATTAATTCTAAATTTTTATAATTCTGGCGGTCGCGGTAAATCACATTTAAAAGCTTCTAGAATATTCTTTACACACATAACATTTCTCTCCCTAGTAAAAGATGGGTGTTCCCTTGCAATTAATTCTTTATAGTTTGGATTGAGTCGTATCGGTTTTTTGGATGGTTTCAATCGGTTAGTATGAGCAATCTTTTTCCCTTATTCTGCGTTAATCTCATAAGTGACCGGATCTAACTTTCTTAAGACAGAAAAAGTGCCGTTATATTTAGGTTCCAATATATGTTCTAGATTCCTTTTAAGTAGTACCAAATACCCTTTCGTATATTCATTGTTTTTGCCGGCAGTTTTTTTGTCATAGTAATTCTTGTATGATTTTTTGAAATATTAATATTGTTTTTGGCTCTCTCAGTTATTTGTTTCAGTCTAGTCTCTAATTGTTTATAATAAGTTAATGCATCCTCGTTGTTTCTTTTATCTGCATCCACTGATGACGCATATATTAGTGATTTGGGTTTTGTACCATACAAAATTTCAAATGGAGTATAACCTGTGGTCTCACTTGGAAGCATGCGAATGGCCATTAATGCCTTTGGTAGATTCTCGTCCCACTCAAATTCATTCTCAAAAACTAGACTTCGCAATTTATCCTTTACTAATTTCACCGAGCGTTCGGCCAAACCGTTTCCTTTGGGATGATAGGCACTGGATCGTGTTTTGGATATTCCAAAATTTGAGCAAAGACTCTTCACGATTTCCGATTCGAATTGTGTTCCCAGATCATTATGTAACACTTTAGGGATACCATGCCTAGCATTACCATTTTCAAAGAGGGCTCTTGAAGCTGCAATAGCTGTTTGATTTGGAAGAGGAAATACCTCTACCCACTTAGAAAACCTCTCAACGAATAACAAAATAAATCGATTACCATTTTGTTTAGTTGTTAAGGGTCCAATAAAGTCAACACATCATTCCTCTTTGGCCACTGCGAAACTATTGGGAAAAGTTTTGCTCGTTTATTAGGATGCTGAGATTTGGTTTTTAGGCAATTTTCACAATTTGAAACAAATTCACAGAGATCCTTTGTCATTCCGGGCCAATACATGTAATCTTTTATCATCAAAACTGTCTTATTTTTTCCTGCATGGCAGCTTTCATTTTGATGAAATCCTCTGATTATTTCATTGATGTCCTTTTCGGAGGGAATAAATCGTTCTCCTTTTTGATCTTTATAGACTAAAGTGCCATTGATAATTTTAAGCTTGTCAAGATTTTGTAATATTTTGCAAATGTATTTACTTGAATTCGACAGTTCGGTAATTCTTCCAGTCAAGTATTCGATTAACTCCTTGATATCAGGGTCAGTCTGTTGGCTAGCTCTTAGATCATCTCCGATATTAAAATCTATAGTATTCACAGATCTGGAAAAAAAATCTGCTATATTGTTTTCTTTTCCCTTATCATAATGAATGTCGAAGTCATATTCGTTAAGTAACATAAGCCATCTTGACCTACGGTTGTGAGAATCCCGAAATGAGGATAAGTATTTCAGTGGATTGTGATCTGTGTAAAGATCGAATTTTCTTCCCAATAGATATGGTCGAAATTTCTTTAATGACCAAATAATGGCTAATAGCTCCTTGTCTGTTGCACAGTAATTAGCTTCTACTATGGTAAGCTTTCTACTTGCAAAGAACAGAAAGTTTTCCCGATTCTTTTTTACTTGCGATAATGAAGCACCAATCGCAATATCTAAAGCATCAGTTCGAACAATAAACTTAGAGTCTCTATGAGCGAAGGAAAGAACTTTGATATTATTAAGTACTTCCTTGATTTTAGAAAAAGCAATATGATGAACTTCCATTGGTTCAAACTTCTTTTTTGTAGAAGTCAAAGAATATAATGGGGTTATAATATCAGCATAATTTCTGATAAATTTATTTAGGTAGCTACACATTCCTAAAAATCGCTGCATCTCCTTCTGATTTTTTGGCATATGAACTTCCTGTATACCCTCTTGTCTATTGTCGCTCACATGGAGCCCATTTTTATCTTTCACATGCCCTAGAAATTCGATCTTCTCAAGGGCGAATTGGCATTTTTTCTTTTTTAATTTTACCCGAGCTTGTCTCAATTTGTTCAAAATTTTCACAAGATGGCACAAGTGAGTTTCGATATCAGGTGAATAAACACTGATATTGTCTAAGTAACAAACAACATAGTACTCGTCTTTAAGAATTGAATCTAGCATTCGCTGACAAGTTGAAGGGGCATTAGCTAACCCAAAAGGCATCACACAAAATTTATATGTACCTTGTCCTGGACATAAAGAAAAAGCTGTTTTTTTCTCGATCTTCCGCAATCTCAATTTGCCAGTAAGCAGCATTTAAATCCATTACCGTAAAATATTTTGAGCCTGCTAACCTCTGTAGGACATCGTCGATATTTGGTAAAGGGTATCTATCTTTCTCTGTAACAGAGTTAAGACCTCTATAGTCAACACAGAAACTTCTTGTACCATCTTTTTTCAGAGGCAAGGTTACTGGAGCTCTCCAAGGGCTATTACTTTCCCGTATGATTTTAGCTTCTAGAATTTTTACAATGTTCTTTTTAGCCCCCTCTTTGAGCCCTAACGGAACTCTATATATCGTCTTGCATATAGGACATGCAGAGCCCGTATCTATTCTATGTAGAATCCCTTGAGTATGACCAACATCAAAATCGTGCATTGAGAAGATATCAGAGAAATTCTGCAATATCATTTCAAGTTGGACGGATTTTCCAAAATAATTTTTTTCGCTCGGCGATTCCTTATTAATCGAATTTAAGCTCAGATGATACTCATGATCGTTCAAGTCCAAAACTTCTCTAGCGCACACATTAATTCCAACGTGATGAGTGAACAAATAATCACGACCAATAATAGCAGGATAACTAAGTTGTGAAACTGCAAGAAACATGTGAGGAATCTTTCTCCCATTAGATATCACAAACACTTGAACTGCCCTCATCAACTTTCATTTTAGAGTTATTCACGGTTATTAGTGAAAACGAAGCGTACTTTTGAAGATTGTTATTATTCCTAACAATAGAAGTTCTAACTAATGATTTCGCAGATCCAGTATCTACTAATCCTTTTATTAGAGAATCATTCGTCTCAATTTCAAGTTCAGTTTTGTCAATTACTGCATTTGACGAGCTCTTCTGGAATTTAGTCCTGCATTCTTTTGCGAAATGTCCAATTCTATTGCAAATGAAGCATCGTATTGTCTTTTTTGGCCGTTTTCCGGGCTTTTCGAGCTTTAATTAAAGAATTTCCCATTCCATAACCAACTTGCTAATTTTCTCTTGCATGTTATCAGTCTTTACCGTAGCCACTGCAGACGAGGTTTCTTCTCTCAAGAACTCCTATATCCTGTAAACAAGACATTCTAAATTTAGGTTAATCGCGTCCATTAATAAGGCCATCTTCTTTAAAATAAGCTCGATAATTTTTTCTTTAACCATGTTTAAAATATTCTCATGAGCCAATCTTGGTTTTATTCTAAGTAAGAAGCGTTCAAGTCTGCCGGCATAAGAATAAACTGACTAATTTGGCCCTATGGCTAAGTTTAAACAATTTCGTAGCGTGACATTTGGTTGAAGTGTTTTGAAACAGTTAAGCAAGAATTGTTTTATCTCAGAATATAAAACCTCATTCGGATCTATCATTTTCTTTTCATCAAAATTTTCAACCAGTTTATTGTCGATCTCTATGGGTAAAGATAACCTCAAGTAAGCTAATTTCTGTGCAGTGGACCATTCTTTCGCTAATTTTAAGAGTTCCAATTCTTTGATTCCCTCTTCAATAGAATCTTCCTCAGAAAACTTGCGAAAACTTTTTCCGCTGTCACCAATTGTAAAGCTCATTTAAAATGACAACAACTAACTACGATTAATTCCGAATATTTATAATTACGGCGGTCGCAGCAAATCACATTTAGAAGCTTCTAGAATATTCTTTACACACATCACAATATAAATGGAAGAACGTTATTCTGTTGAAAAAAACTTTTTTCTACTATGTGTCTTCTAAAAAATCTAAGAAGTAATCAAAATTAAAAAAAATTACCAAAAATTATTTACTCAATATGTCTTTATTACATTGAATCTCATAACAGTGGAAAAGATAATTTTATTGTTTGTGCAAAAATACCGCCTTAAATTTTATCAATTTTACATGTAATATTGACACAAATTAAATTTAAACTTTCCAATATTTTTAAAATTTAATATTTTAAATTTATTATTTCTTAAATTTCAAAATCCTTAATTTTCTTTTTAAAAAAAATCACAAACACTTTTAATGTAATTTAATCTTTAAAAAGTTTCTTTTAAAACATGAATTCTTCAATCGATATTACAATGCAATATTCTACTACCCGAGTGGCAGACATTTCATCTCTTTCTGATACTATTCATTTTGTATCGAATGTCTTTGGCAAATTCTATAACTTGGGATTGAAAGAAAGATTAAATTATACATCTGTTAAATGACTTCAATTATTTTGCCATTAAATTTTTAAAATAGGTCGTAAGGAATATAATAAAAACGATTATTCAATTTTATCATAATAAAATCATATTTTCGGGTATTTTCGGATAAATATTTTTCGTGGCTAAAAATTTTATTGGCTACCAGACATCTAAAAAATTTTTTATCAAGTAACTACTGAGATTATTTGTCACCATAGAGATTCAATGTATAAAAGCTGTGCTATTTTTTGTTGTTAATATTACCCCGATGATGATAAGTGCGATATTTCTTTTGAATTTTCTTGCTGTTTTTTGCCCAAGTATACGATTAAATCCGTTAGTAAGTGTTTTATTTTTTTAAGTTTTTTATGATGATTTTAGATCTTTAAAACATTTCTCAGTTTTAAAAAAATCCGTTAAACCTTTTTTTTACTTCTAAGCTAGAATAGTCTTTTATGCACAGTATTAAATTTTTTCAGAAAAAATTTTGAACCTTCCATGTTTTTCGGTGTCATGCGGTAAAATCTTTGCTCAAAAAATTAGCCCTTTTTTATTTTATATTTTGTAGAATCGCTAAATAAATGGAGTCA
>CM043717.1:31445776-31515826 GCA_023969325.1 Oryzias curvinotus | reverse complement strand
CAAATGTGACCCGTAAGCAGGTTGTAAGAAATTAACAATTAGTAAATGGACGAGAAGCATTTAGGCCTAAAAGATCCATGCGATAGAAAACGATTAAAGATAAAACAGGTGAGGATGGATTTACTTATTACAATAAATGCTAAGAGGATCGAACAAAATACAGTCACAGGCTGAGTGTTCCAGCGAGAACAAGGGGAAGTAAATCATTGTATAAAATCTTGGTTCTCGTGTCAATGATTTATTTTAATTTTTAAGATTAGTTCGATTTTAAATCGTCAAAAGAAACAGAAAAAATAAAGTATAAAAGAGAGGTAGATACATGATATGCACAGTAAAATTTAACAAGTTTAATTTTTTTGCTTAAAATTAATATAAAATGCACACAATCTTGCAGTTGGAGAATTTTTAAAGGTTAATGTTGTGGATGGAATGAATTATCAAAAAAGTAATAGACCACAAATGAGAGAGTCTCATATAGTCTATAAAAATTCCGAATTTCAAATAGCTACAAATTTATAAAGAGGTTGTGGTGGTTAAATGTATACTTAATGCACTGAGGTAGTAATATCTATCAAAACCCGGTAGACGATAAATAAAAGACTAGTGCTATTTTATTTTTTATTTGAGGACTTCTTTCACTAAAAGTTTTCTAAGTTTTTCCTAAACATGATGGGTGATTATACAATTCATTTTTCCTTTAGTAATATAAGATTAAGAAAATAAGCAAGTAGATTAACAATGATCAGTGTTAATTGAGGAAGTGTAATCATATAATATCTGTAAACAGACTCAGAAGGAGTCATTAAAAGGAAACTAAGACTTGGGAATATACCATTGGGTTAATAACACATTAATTTGTAGATATAATTCTCGAGTTTTATTGAGAGCATATTCCTTGAATTTTATACTAAATCCAGGCGTAATAATAGATAATAAGCATGCGAAAAGTTTATATTGGATAATCTATTGTTAAAAAGACTAAATTCATCAAAACCATTAATTTTTTCAAAATTTTAGTACTTATATTCGGTGAAAATAAATGAACAGAGAAAGAATTAAAAAATAATTAATTCCCATATTTAGTTTTAAAACAATCACATGTTTTCCGAACTAGGACTTAATAAATAAAATACTTTCGCTAATAAAATCGTGAAGCGCACGGAGGCGAACAAGCTAATGTCAAAACAATATCAAACTAGTGATGGAAGAATGGGGCCAATGTCTAATATTTCATTAAATTTTTTGTGCAATTCATCTACCTTGGGTGATAAAGACAAAAAAAAGTCGCATGATGAATCGGATTCAATAATTCGTATTTTATTTAAAATTTCTCTAATCAACGTATCAATGTCTTTGAGTGTTGAGTTATCTAAAATTTTACAGCGTTCAGAAAGTGAGGCTACCAAGTCCTAGTAATTTAAATAAAAACATAACCCTGATATTATCAAAGCGAGTCATAAAAATATCAAAGGTATGATCATCATCCAATGAATCGAAACCCAAAACCGATTCGATTGTTGTCAATTTTTTTTCGATGAAAAAAAGAAAAGATTCTACATCTTCGGTATTTAACTATTTTCGACAAAAAATACATTTTCTCTGGAAAATTCCAATTCTTCTTCGTCTAATTTGTCAAAATGTCTAAATTTTCTAAGATCATCAAGACGTTTTATAATAGAATCTTTTTTAAGGTTTTCTGGGAGTAACTTATTTTATGAGCAAAAATTACATTTTTAGCCTCTTCGTCAAGTTCAGAAAATTGTTGGTTAAATTCTTGTTCCAACTCATCGGTTACTTTTTGATGTTTAACAAGTCTTCCTTATATCCCAATAAATCGTTTTAAAATAACCCCATACTTTTTACATCAACCCCTTTATCCTTTGATTTGAGAGTCTCTAAATTCCTATAAAATTCCTCTAATTCATTAATGTCAGTCTCTTCATAGCTCACCCGGTCATTTTTTAGATTTATAGGTTCTGGTATGAATTCAACAACGTTTATTTGATCAGTTGCTTCTTCGTATGGATTTGAAGACATAAAACCCAGTAGATGAGTCTGCGCGTTCCCTTTTAACTATTAAAGCACATTAATTCCTAAGTCTTATTAAATTTTAGTTTGACTTCTTATTGTCATATCTTTTTTTTGTATTTTCTGGCATAATATTTTAATTAAATTTAAAATGAGGATAATTTTATTAAAAAAGAATTTTTTTCATCTTCTGAGGTATTGGTAAAGGAAATCAAATAACTAGCATGGTGGTTAAGGACGACTAAATCTTTATCAAATGAAATTTTTATTAAATGATGAGATAGTAAGGAAACAGTTCAAATAAATAAAAATAAATTGAACGATTTTTTTATACCTTAAAACCCTGATATGTCGTATTATTTTGTCAAGCATCTTGTTTTTGATTTTTGTCCAGCGCTTAAAGAAAAAATTAGACAAAAAATATTTTAGATGTAATTTAAAAAAGATTATTTAAGATTGTCAAATCACTGTGATGTTTCCCTTTAAACTGATTTGATTGGTTTAAAATATAAAAAATGACTAAAAATTCAAAAATAATTTTGTAAAGTTTTTTATAAACTATAAATAATAAGATCTTTAACGGAACCATCCTCAACATATTTCTCTCATCGATAAATTTTGTATCATTTAAATTAAGTTATGTAAAGCCAAATTTCAAGTTCAATTTTTGTTACTTCTCTAATTGTTGCTCAAAGAGATATTTAAAAAAAAATCATCATTAAATCATGATAATAGATTAAGAATAAGGTTTTTTATTACTTTTTTTTATCAAAGTATTCTCTGAATTTTTAGGGTTCGAAAATACCCCAACTTCCCAACTTATTCAATGTTATTACTCATTAGCCGATTGTGTTTCGTGATAATTCAGAATTTTTTAGGGGTATTTATGAAATTCAGACGCATGAGAATTTTCTTAATATGTTTTTTTACATTACCTAATTTTTTAGCCTTTTTGAAGAATTATTAGACCCCCATAATGTTTATGTTCATAATCAATTTACGTGTTGGTTCAGAAGGTAAAACCAAGTTTAATCTTAAATGGTGTTGAATATCTTCATGTTTTTTAGCCGTTGTCAACTTTTGTTCCAAAAACAACGTCTTTTTAGACCATCAAAATTACACAAAAACTCAAAAGGTAACAAAAAATGTTGGTAAGTCATTGAATCAAGACAATCATAAAAAAGTGATCATAAGTATTTAAAAAGTTAAAAGGGCTTAAGTTTTGAAATTTTTATTATTCAATGATTATATGCAAAATTTTGACATGCTAAACCTATTCGCCTTAAAGATTGATTTTTGACAAGATTATAGATTCTTTTATTTTTAAATTTAAAAGAGAAGTTAAAGGATTAATAAATATATCAATATATGGCTTAAAAATATTAAGTCTACGGTGAAATATAACACGTTAACTGCTTCTTGTTTTGCTCTTATTCATTTATTTTTTTTCAAAACTGAACAACAGCGTGAGATATAAATTTTATAAAATTTTGTTTTATTTTTTTTTAAGTAAAATTATGATGTAAATAGATTTCTTGTCAACATGATTTTGAAATTTTAAACTACAATGGTCATTTGACTCTCGTGTCATCAAGTTGGCGAACAAAAGTTTTTATCTGTAAAAAATGAACTTTGTAAAAAAGATAAAATTAATATAAAGTATTGTTGACAGAAAGGGGAAGAAGTGAAAATTAAAGCAAGTTGAAATAAAAAGAGGCTTGTTTATATGCACGAAGAGAAGGACAGGAACTGGAAAACAGGAAAATTTAAAAAGGAATATCATGAAGATAAATTCAACAAAATTTTTTGCTCAATTTGTAAAACAGGTTTGCAATTTTATAGATAAATTCGCCATTTAATTTTTCGTGCGTTTACTTTTTTTCTTTTAAAATTCGTTGTTACAGTGCATAGGTGAAATAAATGCAATTTGATGAAAATGAGGATTTCAAAATTTAGAATATTTGAGTTTTGTTAAATTCTAAGGATATACCCAGAAATTACGAATGAAAAAAATAATAGGGTATTTCAATGTAACAGGCTTAGGCGAAAAAATTAATATCAAAATCGTTAAATTTAAAAAGAAATTAACAAAATCGAGGATAGTAATTTTTACAGTTTTAATTAATATTAGAGGGGAACGACATTTTTTGATAAAAATTCTGTTAAAAGCCATTAAATTCAGAGCATGCACAATAGTCGAAAGTGAAATAAACCTTTTAAAAATTACCGAATGGTCGATTAAATTTAACGAATAAATTTTTTTTTCTATTTTTTAAACTTTTAATTTTAAGAATTGAAAACCATGTGCCATGCTCAGCCGAAAAACGCCGAGTGGTTGTGCTATCGCATTATGGATCCTTGTGGCGTAGTTAGTTCAATATTATTATTATTAGCTTAAAGAATATCAGATTGTTGGGAGGAGTTTTCCTACTCCAAAACTTAGTCGACCTCCAATTTACAGGATGAGGATTTTCTCAAAAAATGAGGTGATCGCAAAAAGCCGTTTTTGGTATTTTTTGAGACAACTAAAAAAAATAAAGAAAAGTAAGGGTGAAATTTTGGATGTTAAAGAGGTTTTTATTTGTTTTGATTTAGATTCCCTCCAAAAATACTAAACATGTGAAAAACGTCGGAATTTGGTTTAAAGCTGAAACTAGAACCAAGACTCTTAATATGTACAAAGAGTATCGAGATACTACCATAAACGGCGCAGTCAATAGATGCTGTGATATATTTTTTTAATTTATTAGACAGTGACATTGCAGGATCACACCGTGTTAGGGCTACCAACATTCAAGTTATTCAATCTTCAATCGTACCTCCATCTCAGTGCAAGAAGAAAAAGATAACTCAATTTCATGTTTGTTTTCATAATTATTTTTAGGATAACAACATAAAATTTCCCTTGTTGCATCGTGTTACAAAAGCTCAAAAAAAGAATACCTTTTTACGCCGAAAGCCCTGCACTGTTGCATAATTTATTAAACTATTAACTGAATAATACGATGATTCAGTGTAATTCTTGACTTTTTTTTGACTTTTAATTTTTTTATTTCCAATATTTCTTCACCTTAATTGAGTAAAAATTTACCCTTTCTAAATAAGTTTTACTTGCCTTTTCACAGAACTCGTCTTTTTCTAATTTTTTTTACTATCAATTGACATTTTTTAATTTATTTACACTGTTAGAAACAAATACTTATCACCATTTTAGCAATAATTTAGATGTTATATTTTTTAGTAACCCTTAGAGTATTCAAACGCTTGTTCGATTTCCATTATTTTCATACATTTTTTCTTCTCTTTTGATCCTAAAAATTTTTAAACCTTTGACTCACACTTTCTAGTATTCCCTCTTATATAACTTTGTTTGTTTGTTCTTTGCTCTATACATTTGCTAATGTTCATTTTTTGTTTCTATCAGATATCCAATCGTATGTATAGTTTTTAAGATGACCTTTTTTAGTCTGCTACCTCCTCCTCTTTGAAAAAAGGAAATTACAACCTCTTAGGATTATTATCTCTCAATGTTTTTATTAGCCCTATCAGAGTATTATCGGTTAATTGTACACTATATTAGATTCACTTAGCGATACTGGTTGGTCTTTAAAAAATAATTTATTGACTTTCATACCACCTCAAAAATTAAATTTCATAACTACCACGTAAAAAGTCTCCATTTTATTAAATTTGTAAGATAAACTTTTTTTCAAAGTTGTTATCGCGATCTTTTCAAATTCTCTTTTTATGTCATAAAAATACTTTTCTCATAAAAATATCCATTTCGCACTCAAAATCTTTAATTCATTTTCTACTTTAAACATTTTTTAATTATTTCTATCTTCAAATTTTACCTCAGTCATGCGTTAAATTAAAAAATACAACTTTCTAGCTTATTCAGTAAGTATTACAAAATATTTTACGATGTTAAGTATGTTTCGTATGATGTTAAGGTAGCTCGACTTTTTTAAAAGTTATTGATCGAAATTTGAGCCTCATTTCTTTACGATTGTTTTTTGTTTCCGCTGACTCCATTAACTTGACTGACTGCGCATTTTATCGAAAATTACCGAGTTTACATCAATTTTTTAATTTTTTTTATCATTTCTATATGCCCTACTTTCTTAAATTTATTCGTCAAATTTAAGCTCTTTTTTATTTTTCAAAATTTTAATAAAAAAGAGTTTTTATGCTAAAATGATAATGTAATATTTTTAAAAATAAATAAGCGACTGCTGGATTCATTTATTTTTTGGTTATTTTTTGACTTATAAAAATTTGTGATGTGAAATATATTTCCTGCTGTTGTTAATATTAAATCACTTCTCCATTCAAACCAAAATGGTATAAACTACTGGAATCGCCTGCGATTCACTCAATGCTGAACATATTTTTGAAGAAAGCTTTAACAGAATTTTATCACATATTAGTAAGATAATTGTTTGTTCTTTTATTATTTCTCTGGTTTAGATCAGTCAAGAGACATAAAATTCATTAAGATGAGCCAGCTGGATGATGTTTTCGACCATCTTCGCGCCTGCTTTGAGAAGTCCTTTAATTGTAAGCTAAGCTTTTTAGTTTATTATCAGAATAGAGACTATCTCTTTAGGGTCAATGATAATTAAAATCCTAGAGAGTTTTTGGTTGCTTTAAATTACATTTAACTGATTAATTCACAATATTATAGAATATTATCGGAAAAGTTTTAACCAAAATTTCACGATATTAAAATGCTTCAATGTGTAAATATTTTTACGGAAAATTTTTGTGCGGAAAAATATGACCAAATGACAATCTTCTGCGCATGTCCTTAAAGATGGGTGGCCTAAATGACAAAATCGCAGAGGTTGTTGCTTCAAAATTTTTATTTAAAAAAAAAATTATCGAATTTATTGTCTAAATTATTTAAATTTTCTAACTATAGCAATGCTGAAATAAGTTGATTAACAAAGCCTTTCAATGATGTCGGAATGAATCATAATTATTTGATTTTACTCCTCCATTAAATCCCAAAACATCATATTAATTCATTTGTATTTTAGCATTCGGTCAATTTCTTTCTTAGATTCATTTTTTATCAAAAATCCTTTGCCCAAGGTATGAAATTTCCAATTACAGTTCTTAAGAGAATTGTTCCTTAATCTTTGTCAGTTGGTATTTCCTTTAAAATTTAATTTTCCGCCTCCATTTAGTAAAGGCTTTAAAATTTACCCCCTAAGTAAAATATTCAATATTTCGTAATGTAAAAAAAACATTTAATTTCTAAAAATGAAGTGAATGATAGCAATTTTACCATTGTCTGACACAATGGATTCCTTAAAAACATTAGAGACAAATTCATTCATCACATTAGCGATTTTCTTGTGGCTTTGACAACGATCCTAAAAAGTAAGTCAACTGTAGACTCAATTAGCTTTCTTCATGGGTATTAACGGGAGAAAAAAAAGTAAGGGGACTGGAGTAATATGGAAAATTACTTAATACTTTCCTTTAATTTGAAAAAATCAGCCTTATACGGAAAATATAGAAGAATAAGGAATTTTAGTGACGTCACTAGTAATATAGTAATATTAATGAAAATATTAATTTGTTTGATTTATTTTTTGATTCGGCTTAGAATTAATAAAATAGAAGAGTTAAAAATTACAATTTAAAGCAAAATTTAGTAAATCAAAAGTTGCTTTTTATTTGCTTATTCTCGACTATAAACTTATATAGTTAAAAATATCCAATGTCAAACACATAAAAAACTTAGAAAACATGTTTCAAGTCGATAGGGATCAATAATTTATATAAAATTTTCCAGAACAAATTATTACGGGATTTCATATGTGAAAACTTCGATTTGATTAGATTCTAATAATTTATTTTTTATCAAATAATTGATACGATAAAAACTGAAATTTTGATTTTTTATGTTGAAAAATACAAAACTTGGGTTAACTGTGAATATTTTTATGATAAAAGGGCTGAAGTGGTAGTTTATCGGGTGTTTAACCTACACCACTGACTGGGTTATTCTCATTATTCATGGACCAGGAAAGCACAATATTAGCCTCTCCCAATCAAATGCTGACCCCTGACTACTAGTACAGGCGGGGTTACTTACTAGAGGAGTAAATGCTACTCCGAGCTCGAGCGCGGTATAACAACTCCCACGCTTTAGTGCCACCAGCATGAAGGAGGTAATACTTTAAAACAGAAAGCACTCCCTATCAGAGGACATAGGTTAAGGCACTTAACAAGGAAATGAGCTGAAATACATGCGCACGGCCAGAGAGAAAATAACAAGGACGAATTATTTTTAATGACTGAACCGATCATCTGTTTACTCCAGCTCTGAGTTTGAACCCATATGTGACCTGGAAAACCCTTCAGTACATCCTATTGGCATAGACCTGAAAATCTTTGTAGGGATCGAAGTTCATTTCACATGATGACATTGATGCATATGTATAAGGGTCGAAATATTAAACTGAAAGTTTTTGAACGTTAGTACCGAACTGTACATTGAGCAGAATGTTCTCTCTTGTGAATGTGAATTCGATTCAACCATATGCATCTCGATTAAACGATAAGTAGTATTAAGATATGTTCTTGTATCAACGTACTTAGTCTTGCTGTTTGTGGTAAAGTGTCAGAGTATTCCTGTTATCAAATTTAAACTCCGGGTTTGACGTTCAACATCGGGATCGTAAAAGAACTCATAACCGGTTTAAGTTTGGTTGAGATAGATTGCAAGTGGTGCTTATTCCTTGTTTCTACCTTGGGTTGGTCATACTCATGATTTTATTTTCTCTTTTTATTTCGGTCGATTTAGGGGATTTGGAAAAGGTGTACTTACAAATAATGAGATTTTTGTTTCTCCTTCACCAGTGTGATATCGCTATAATATCAGTACAAGAAGCTTTGAACATCATATTGATTGTTATTAAAATTCGAAACCCAATCGAAGTAAAAATACTTTTGTAATAATTTTGAAATTTATTATTGTACAAAATATGAATTAAGAATCGTTTTTTCTTTTTTTGAAGCTGTCTGAGCGACTTATTATAGACTTTAATGTCAAAGAAAAGAACTGATAATTGTCGACCCACTAAAAGAAAAAGAAAGTCATTTTCGATCAAAAAATAGCAAACGTACATCTTGGGTCAGAAATATTCGAATTAAACAACTTGGTAATTGTTCTTGAATTTTGCATTAAAACACGAATAAAACTTACTAATGTTTTTTAAAATTAAATATTAAATTTAATATTAAGCAATATTGAATCGATGAGCATTTTCGTTTTTTATCATTATGTTTCGTGTTTTCAACAGAAAATTGTTTTGTGAAAAAATCTTGAGAAGGATGACTCTATTTCGTTTGCTGATTAAAACCATTTCCGATGAGTTAGTCTTTGGCATTGAAGCAGAAATAAATTAAAAAAAGCTAAAAATACACTTTATTCATTGTTTTTGTTTAAATGTATCAGGTTTGATACATTTCACTCAGATATCACTTTCATGGCGGATATCACCGAAGCGAAGCGAGCTTAGGTAAAAGTAAAACCCATTAACAGAGATTAATTAACTATTGTTGTCTATTCATGCATCTTTTATCTTAAATTTTAGCAAAGTGAAATTTTCTGTCATATTGCTGTATTATAAAGCCAAATAACTATCCGGTACACTTTGTTGGATATACACTTACCAATCATGTTTGAAATATAATCAGAAATAAACATTTTAGCGTACTATTGTTAACATGGACTTTGTGGAAAAAATGGCTCGACGCTTTTAGGTTAAATTTCTAAAGTATATATGATATTTAACACAATTGTCGTTAGTCCAAAGCGTTCCTGTGAATTCATTAATTTCTAAAAAAGCATTGAAGGGATTTTTATCGAAAAAATAAGAAATTTAAAATAATTAAGATTTATGTCGGATAGCGAAAAGGTCAAGGACATTTCTCATTTTTAATTAAAAGAAAAAATCCGGATTAAACTCAAGAGTGGTCCTACAACAAGAAATCTATAGGAACGAAAAATCCAAAAATGACGTCACGCCAAAATCTTGATAAACAGGTGTATTTGAGAACGGACCAATGTATATTAGCGATTTCTATTATTTGGTTATTCACTGTTTATTTTATAAATCATAATTTACGCTATTTCAAAAAATCCCTTATAACGAAAGAGAACTGCTTTTTAATTTTTAAGCATCATTTATGATAAAAATGTTAAATTTTATTTAAGAAGTTTTTGAAAAATTAAAACTAGAAAAACCTAAATACAGAAAAAACCGGTTATAAAACAATTTGACGAATTTTTAAATTTTTTGTCTTATAGACGATCATTGGTTAACTAATTGCTAATTTTGTATTTAACATTAGAATTAAAAAAAATTAAAAAATAATTTAACTTTAAATTAAATATTCCGAAGTTTCGTTTGTCTGGATTTTTTCTTTAAATATCTCATAATAAGATCGCTTTCGAGTGTTAAAATATTCTGATATAAATTACCATCAGGATCATATGCTGCATAATACCGTTTTATAATTCTTATTCTTTCAAATGCTTCAATTTACATAACAGCTGGTTGTTGAAAATATTCTTGAGAAGAATCTTCTTGAATATCAGATTCATGAGTTACTGAATCATTATGAAAATCTTCGTTGCAAATATCAATTTGATCATCCGCCATAATAAATTATTGAAATGCATTTTGAGATCTAAAAAATGATGCTGCGACCTCTTCTTACAAGAATATTAGTATCTTTTGAATTACATGTTTCTAAAATTCCATTGTTTCTAATTATTTTAAATGAATTTTGTATTGTTAAGAGCGTAACTTTGTGCCATGCAAATTCAATGAGTGAAAAAGAATCAAGAAGTGTGATTTTGAATTCTTAGTTTGCATCAAGAGCTTGTACTACACGAGAAATAAGTGCTTTTTTATACTGTACTTTAAAGTTATAAATTACTCCATTATCCAGTGGTTGGAGTTTAAAGGTCGTATTTGGTAATAGAAACACACACTTGATATTTATTAGTAAATTTGCTTCTGCTTTTAAAGAATGGGCGGAACAATTATCACACAACAATAAAATTTCTCTTCCACACTTTCGCAAGTCATAATCCCATAACATCAACTCCTCAATAAAAATCTGCGAAGTCATCCATGCATTTTTATTAGATTTAAATTTAACTCGTGTAAATGATTGGTTTTTAGACATCTTGGATTTTTGAATTTTCCAATGACTACAGGTTTTCGTTTTTCACTTGTCATATTCACACAAAAGTTTACAGTTAGTCGCTCTTTTGAATGTTTTCCGCCATGACATTGTTCACCTTTAAATTTTAGTGTTCGTTTTGGCAGCATTTTGTAGAACCATCCGGTCTTATCATCATTAAAAACATTATTATGAGTGTAATCCTTTCTGAGGTTGGGCCAAAGATCCAGAAGCCAATTTTCAACTTATTTAATATCAACGAAATTTGATTCTCCTGACAAAATTCCCCTTTTAATATTATGGCGCTTTTTAAATCTGCCAATCCATCCCAATGTACAATTGAATTTTGTTATGTTATGACCTTTTGCAATTTGATTTAATTTTGCCATCAATATTGGTCCATTTATTGGAATGCCTCTGAATCATTGTTCTGTGAACCATGAGTAAAGATCATTATCAATAACTTCATGAACGGGTTTTCTAAACTTTTTTGAAGTATTTGAAAATAAACTGCACCCAGTAATTATTTTTTCTTTGTCACTTTTAATTTTTGATATTGCAGATGGCAAAATGCCATATTTCTTTGTCATTTCACTTGCTTTAACATTCTTTTTGAGTGTAAAAATAATTTCATATTTTTGTTTTAACGTCAGATTCTTGTTTTATTTTTCAACATATGGCTTGGGAAAAAAATTCAAGTTTCTTTAATCCGAATATCGGTTATAAGACATTTTCCCAATATAAATTCGTTATTTCATGACTTAAAACATGCAAAATTTTCTTATAACCGATAAAATGTCTTATAAACGAGTTGATTATAACCGGGTTTTACTGTAATGTTATTTCACAAAAAATTCCCATTTTTATTCAGTACTTGTAAGAAACAAATGAATCGTTTTTAAACCAATAGAATGATGATTTTTGAAATATCATAAAATATATGATTAAATAAATCTATTTACGATTTCGAAAATCATAAAATTAAAAACATGACAAAGGGCTGTTTTTTCCTCACTCAAAACAACCTGTGACATAAATTCTAAAACCAGGTGTTACAATACAACAAGAACGTGACGGGAGACTGGGGAGAGTTTAGATTAGATTAGATCATTTTGAATGTCGTTTTCAGAAGATCCAACAATTGGCGCAGTCGGCACTAGTTTAAGAAAAAATTTGAAATTACAGTTTCTAACTCGAAACTCTAATTTTGAGGTCTGGCTCGAAAAATTCGAAATCGAATCGAAAAAATTTAAAATAGCCGAATCTACTTGGAACAATGAAGTTTTATTGTTTTGTGGTGAAGAAATGTACGAAGAAGTAAAATAGTTAGGAAAATCTAATGAAGACAAGTACGAAATGTTGAAGTAAAATATTCTTCACCGTTTGGGAAATAAATCGCCAATCTCTGAAGCTCAAAGACGATTCCACATATTAAAGCAGGTTCACGGTCAAAATATTTCAGGGTTCTGGTCTTCAGTGAGAAAAATGTCAATAAAGGCTTACCCTCCAATGACAGAAGATTTACTTGATACATTAGCCAAAAATCGGTTCATAGACGGTCTTACTGATTCTAAAATTAAAGAAAAACTTCTGCTTAGCTCAGCTAAATCTTTTGAAGATCATCCGACGGTTGCAATGAAACTAGAATCGATAAGCAACTACATAACCGACTACACTCCTTTATCTTCCTTAGAAAATTCAGCTGGAGGGCCTAATTTAGAGGATATAAATTTAATAAGCAAACAATTAACCAGGCGAATATCGATAGCACGGTTGAAGACAAAGTTAGAAAAATTTTAAATGGAAGGCAAGATTATAAACAAGCGTTCAAACGATATTCTCTTAAACGCAAAAATATTAGATGCTTTAAATGTGGTCGTTATGGCCACATAGCAAGATATTGTCGTTCTAGGTGTTTTTGTCTGCATACTATTACTGAAAATATTCATTTAAATTCAAACCTTAAAAGAAATTTAAATATCATGAACCCGTTGTTGATAGATTCCGGAGCTGTTTTTTCAGTTATTGATTGTGATATTTTACCGTTACCAATGCAAGGGAAACTTATTTTAACCGGTGATACTTTAAACAGCAAATCGTAAGAAGATAGAGATTTTTGGTAAAATTGACCTCATTTTTAATTTTGGATCGTTGAAATTAAACAACTTTTTGTTGCTAGAAGCCTTTCTAGCCCATGTATAATTGGTAGGGATTTTCTTTTAAAGCATAAATGTTCCATTGATTTTCAATATAGGATTTTGCGTATCTATGGGAAACTTTAAAGATACAGAGAGGGGAAGAGTTACAATACCGCCAGAACATGGCGGGAGACTGGGGAGAGATTAGATTAGATTAGATCCTTTTGAATGTCGTTTTCAGAAGATCCAACACAGGAAGTTGAATTTTTTTCTTAATTTATCTTTTTAATTGACACTGACTACTTTCTTGCGTTTAAAAGTTATTTTGGAAAATGATTATAACAATTTAGGTTTTCTGATATTTTTACTGCAGATTAGATAGAATAAAAAAATTAAAGTAACCTATTAGTTTTTTAAGATATTTAAACCTCAACGGTCATTTTAGTAGGTTTAAGAATCAAAAAATCAGGTTGTTATTATTTTCGAATTTTAATGGTTAAAATATCAATAAAAATATATTATCAACCAATGGCTCTTGGATTTATAAATTCTTAACGATGAATTGGCACGTGGAAGTTTAACAATAAAATTTAAATTTAAAAACTATGAAACATGACATCCAATGAAGATGCCATATTATATCAAGAGCATATCAAATATTATTCTTTTGAACAAATACTCTTAATTAACTCATTAATTGTAAAAGAAAAGTATTTTTTCATCAGTTGCTGTTTTGTTTATCTCTAATAATCCCTAATCCATGGTTGAGTTCCTCTAGTTTTTTGTGTAATTCAATGCCCAAGGTTCCAATTTTTCAAATTTCTTAAAACTCTGACTGTCTGAAGTATATTACTAATAATAAGAGTTAAATTACAGTATTACACCTCAAATTAATAAACTCTCGATTTTACAGTATTTTAAACTTGTTTAAAATTCACTAATAATATTTTATTGACCACGCATTAAAAAATAGGTTCAATATTGGCATTTGTTTTTTTGATTCATCGATTTTGCGCGGTATAAAAATCTTTACTTAAATATTGAAATTTAATCATCACTATGAATCAATTCCTGTCGAAATGCAAAAAAATTATGAATAAAAATTTCGACCAAATTTTCCTATGAAGCCTGAAAATAAATTTATTATGTAGGCGCCATTGGCAAATAGGCCAATTTGAGAAAGAAGAAACTCAACTCAGTTAAACCTTAATCGATCTTTAGAAAAAAATATTATGACACAATGATTTTCTATATTTAACCTTAATTATATGTAAGTAATAAAACCTCCATTTTTGACTCTTTTTAATGCTAAAATATTAAAAGATCAACTCAATATTTTTCTAATTTTTACATGTGGGCGAAATATGTGAGTACATCTATGATATTACTTGGTAAAGATACATCACAAAAAACTTTTTATATTTTCATAAAAAATTTATAAATTATTTATTTCAAGAGTGAAATGCATTTCTTATCGTTAGTTTAACAACACTGCATAATTTTCATCTTTTCCACAACAAAACATGTTTTATTTTTATTTGTGAAAAAAAAATCTTTTATATTTTTGTACTGATAAATTGTATTAAACTCCAAGAACTAAATCAAAAAATGAAATATCAAAAAAACTTGTACTTTTCGACGATTCACGTTTTTGAACGAATCAATATTTTACAGTTTATTAAATTACACTAGAGGATTCTTGCTAGTAAATCACCATAAAAATTGTTTTTTTCAACTGATTATCCAAAATTTATTCATTCATGTATTGCACAATCAATTGCTGGGCAAAGTTTTTCCAATAACGAGACAGATCACGTGAGTGTTTTTTCTACTACCATGACTTTAGTAACAACATGGAAATAATATCGGCTTTAGTATTTGAATCTGAAAGCTAATTTTTTTGACAGAACCGAAATTATTGATAAATCTGATAAGTGTATTCCAAGAACACCAATTCTTGACTTTTAATAAACTATTTGCAAAACTTGTGTTGAGGCTCTGAGTAGCACTGAGATTTTTCACCTTGTAATATTGGGAATTGGATTTTAGTATCTAATTGTTACATTGTACATACAGGGAACTGTTCGACAACAGTTTTCAACATCAGTCACCGACATTAAATATCACTGCGTTTTAAATACCGAAAAAAATAATTTTTCCACTGATGAAGTATTGCGGTTTTCAATAAAAGTGGCTTGTCGAGCACTATCACCCTGGCTTTGAACAAAGCAACTGTCCTGATCATATTCTTTGATCAAAAAATGAAATGAAAAAATTAAATGGCATATTGCTCACGATGGTAATTGTTTTTAGGGTGAAATATGACACTTATGGTCAAATTCTATTTCTTCAAAGTCTTTCAAAATAATAATATCTCGTAAAACGCATGCGAGTTAATATATAATTATCGAATTTCAGTTTCAACAAGGATACGAATTTGACGAAAGTATTTGATTTAATAGAAAATATTCCTAACAAAGGAAAAAATATAGTGAAGCGACCTGAATTGTATTCTTTAATTCCTTTGTCTGGAATATCACAGTGTATTTGACACTTTGAGGTCACATAATTACGGAACTTGCTTGAGCCTGCAGAAAGTGTTATTTCAAAGCTGTCAAGTTAAATACACGATCAAAATTAAGATCTCCGATGGAAAAGTTCTTTATTATTGTTCCTTTGACAAAAACCGCTAAAAATGGACTATTCTAGAGATGAATATTCAAGAATTAAAATATTGATTATTGGTGAAATCTGCTTCATAAAATCAAAGAAAGGAACATTTATGAGTTTTCATTGTGGAAAAAAAATTTGGGTTTGATTTTAAAGATAAGAGAATCGCGTTTATTGTCCTATTGAATTCTCTTTTTATAGCAAGTTGTTACTCATGGTAAGCTGAAACAAGAAATATTATTAATCTCGACTTTGTAGATTCTTTTTTAATGAGAGTTTACCTGAGTAGACTGTTTGATCAAATATCATTACGCGACTTTTCTCGTCGGATATTAATAAAATCATAATTTAAAAGGATGCATTAACACATTCGCTGTTGCAATAAGGAATATCCGGTAAGTGTTCTACGAAAGACAAGGAGTGATGTCACTGCTTTTATGTGATTAGTAAGTAATAGGTAAATTTTTCGATAATTATAATACTACATTCAAACCGTCACCTGCATCTAGGGGGAACCTTTCATGAAGTACAAATACAAAGGCTTGTTTCCACTCGTTGACCAGTATAAGCCCTTAATTTCTCCGCTTACAGAAGAAAGTTTATTCGAACTCAAATTTTGTTATCACAAAGGATCTGGACAAATATAGAAACTAGAGTTTGCTTCAGCACAAGCTTATATTTGAAATTAAAGAAATTTTGGTTTCTAAAATAATAAGTGATTTATTTTAAGCATTTATCAACCAATAATCTCAGCAATGAATGTTCTGAAGGGAATATAAAGTGAATTTTTAGTATATTAATGTTTAATTATCGTTTCATTTCGTCATAAATACAAATAAATGATTGAATATTTCGAAAAAGTAAAATAATATTATTAATTTTTAGAAAACCAACTTAAATGCTATAATTTAGGAGACTCTTAACATGATAATAGAATACAGGCGCGAAGAGTACTCTACCATATAAATCTGAAATTTTAAATTTTTAACAAGACCAGGATATCTTAGAATTTACAACGCGTTTTTGATAAAAAAAAATATTTAAAAATTGTTCGATATTGTTTTTCGTTTTTTATATTATTTAAAACGATAAACTAAAGTGTCATATAACTTAAATAATTTAGATATTATTATGCAAAAATAATTCTATAGTTGAATATATTGGCATTATTTTTAATTAAATAACATAAATCATTTTTAAAACAAGAAAATGTAACCCAAGCAATGTGTGCGCATTAGTAAAATGTGCATAATAACCGCCTTAAATTTTGTTAATGTCTTGCACAGAATCCTATCGCTCAATTCAGAAACTTCCGAAGGAGGTTGTTGATCGAATCGCAGCAGGTGTTCTTTAGTTTTTATTTTAAGGCGAAGTAATTGAACGCCCATCCAATGCTGTTAAAGAACTTATAGAAAATAGTCTTGATGCTGGATCTAGTTTGATTTCTATAGTTGCTTCTGATTTAGGAATCAACCAGATTACTATCATGGATAATGGTGAAGGCATTAGAAAAGAAGATTTTCCTCTAGTGTGTCGTAGATTTGCTACCAGTAAAATTCGATCCTTTGAAGACATTAATTCAATTAATTCTTTTGGATTTCGAGGGGAAGCTCTTTCCAGTATCAGTTGTATTGGAAACCTAACCTTGATTTCACGTCACAAAGATTCTGATGTTGCATATGGAGCTAAATATATCGATGGCATAATGGTTGACGCCCAAGGAAATGAAATAAATGAACCCACTATCTGTTCTGGAAATATAGGCACCCGAATAACAGTTAGTTATCTCTATCGAAACAACCCTCTACGCCAAAAAATGTTTTCAGGATTTAGAGAAGAGTTTTTAAAAATCTGTAATCTAGTTGGAAAGTATGCTCTACAATTTTCTCAACGAGTGGCCTTCACATGCAGAAAACATTTTGATTCCTATCCTGATGTTTGGACCCGCTTGGCTCATAATAAAAATATGATTATTACCTCATTATATAAATTCAAACAACCTCAACTGATTGTTCCCTTCGAAGGAAAAGACTCTTCTTTGGACTTTGAGGTTGAAGGCTTGGCATCCCTGCCGACCTTTTCGCTCAAAAATTTTATCTTTATCTTGTTTATCAATGATCGCTTAGTGGAATGCAATAGTCTAAAACGCGCTATTTTATCAATTTACACTACTGTTCTTAGCAAAACCCAATTTCCGTTTGTATATATTAGCATAAAAATCAACCCCAGAAAGTTAGATGTTAACGTACATCCTTCTAAAAAAATAGTTTATTTTTCAAACGAAACTTCCTTGGTCACATTTATACAATCCCTAATAACTCCTCTTTTAGCTCCGAAAAATATTTCTCTTGCAGTTCAACCCCAAAATATCCAATTAACACTTACAAATTCTCCGAATAAACTTTCCACTAATGTCCAAGATTTTCAATGTAAAACATCCACACCACATAAAATTTCAAAAACAGTCCCTTCAAAATTAAATCGAAGTGATCATACAGAACAATCAATTGAATCATTGTTAAATACATCAAGTGGACAATCACTTATCTATGATGATGGCGATGAGAACCAGCTGTTGCCCTCTCAACCAATTCATCTCAGCCTTTTAAGGCCTTTTAGGGTTTTATCACTTAGTTCAGTTAAAGAGCTTAAAAATGATTTCCAAAGTAATAAATGTGAAAAACTTGCAAATATTTTAAAACGCTCGATATACATCGGTCCAGCGACCAACGGAAAAATTTTATTACAATCTGACATTACCCTTTTGCTTGTAGACTGCTCATTTATCTTTTCCGAACTCTTTTACCAAATAATTCTTTTAAATTTTGGGTGTTTTAATTACTCAGAGTTACAGTTCCCTTACAATTTATTCAAAGGCATCTCAGAAGAACACTTCCCAAAACTGAATGAAGCTTTAAATTTCCGTGAAATGTTGAAAGATTATTTCTCGATGATTATAGACGAAGAGGGGAATCTAACTCATGTCCCACAACTCCTTAAAAATTTAGACTTTTTAACAAACCTTATTCCTATTTTTATAAAAAAACTTGTTTTAGAGACTGATTGGAAACACGAGAAACAATGCTTACAAACAATTTCACGATCCATCGCGTATTTTTATACCTCCTCCATAATTAACAACGAAAATCATAACACCTCTATTACTCGTCAACTACATCAAGACATAATTTTACCCCTTCTTAAAGATATATTTACTCCACAACAAATTATGCTATATGATAGATCGATCATCATTTTAACCTCCGTTCCCGAACTTTACAAAATATTTGAACGTTGTTAAAAAATCCACTTTCATATAAAATAGTTTTCTTTTTTATTTTTTTTCCTTCCCCTTCCTGACTAATTTTTTTCTAACACTATATGACATCACAAATCGCATTTTTGTATTTTTTCTGCATTTTCTCACCTTTTTTGTTTGATAATTTATTTTACACACTATTTCTATTACATGATATCCATGTAAGTTTCTATTTAAAAAATTTCCCTTCCATTTTTGTTTTATTTCCCCATTCATCGTTCAAGAAGTCATGGAATTCACCATTTTAATTAACCTTTATTCCTCAATAAAGACAAAAATTTTTCTTCACTTCGGCATGAGCTCAAATTATTCGACCATTTATTTATTCAATATCCATTTACAAATCCACTCAATCCTTTTACTCAACGCAAATTGAATAATTTACGTTTTATGTACGATTTCCAGTTTACAATGTTTTTTTAGAAAAATTCTCATTGTATTTATCTCCTTCCACTCTTACTTTTTTAAAAAAAGTTCTTCGAAACGCTTACATTGTGAGTATCATTGGCGACCATCCATTGAGTGGGAGTCTGCTCTTTGCTCTTTGCTAAAATGTCGATCATGTTCGATTATCGCGTAGACTCAGAACAAAGTAAAACTGAATTATTTAATATTTCAGTGAACCTATGGCCGCAAGAGGCGGTATAATAACTCACTTTATATTTTAAAACCCTAAGTTGATCCCATAAAATATGATAATCTCCCGACCATCAAGAGTGGTAAACATACACCAAGTATCAAAAAATCATCGTTAATTAAAGTGAAGATCGGGAAAAAAAGTGTCTACTGGTTTTAGAATATGAGGGTGTTATCATCATTCATATGCCTCATTGTGGTCTCGACAACAGTGGCTGTAATGACATTCAGCCCACCTTCTATTCATCCTTTGCCTTATTCAATCCTTACCTCATCTTGAGATTTCGCGTCAATTAATTGTAATGATATAAAAACGCTTTTCATTGCAATCAAAGCATCTATTGATAAAAAAACAGAAAAATCAGGTCTTTAACCACATAAAAAAATCATCAAAATAACAAGAAATTTAAAACAGTTGGAAAACTAAATAAACGTTTAAACCAATACTTTGTTGAATGAAAAGCTTCCAGATAATAAACTAAATCCGTGATGGAATTAGAGCGTTTGTGATGGTTTGCCCCATGCGAAAAGCCTATTTATTAGAAACCAATGACTGGTGGAACTCAAATGTCAAATAAACTGCATTGAATTGAAAATAAGGTCATATGATGACAAGTCGAAAAATGTCGAATGTCAAAATCAGTTCTTGTCAACTGTTTTCGATTTACCGAAACAGTACAAATAGAAACGATAATTAGTTTTAGATTATCAGGGGTTCAGAAATAGGTAATGAGGGAATAATTTTGTTTTTTAATAATGACAATAAAAAATCCTTTAATGATAAAAATATAGAAATTAAATAATTTTTGAGTAAATACTAAGATTATTAATGCAAAAAAAATGTTCAAATGCGAGTATGTGTTTAAATAAGTTTTGAAGCAATTATCATAGATGAATGTTGCGATGAGTTTTGAATATTACATCTCCCATAAAGATATAAATAATCTCAAAATAAAAAAAATCTGAATTTTATAATTAATAATAGTTTGATCTGGTTTAAAATATTCATCATTAAAATACCAAAAATTGGATGATCAGTTATGCTATATTTGAAACGCAATTACTGATTAGTTAACATTAACGAATAATAGCGACCATAAAAATCTAGCGTCACGATTTTCTACGGCACACGATTTTTTTTGCTATATTTGATATGAGATTTCAATTTTTTTTAATAAAATTTTTAAATAATTTGTTTGATTTTTATGTGTTATAATTTTCTTCCATAACCTTTGGTTTAATTAATTGCTACAAGTTATTGTGGTTTTCAAAATTTTATTTATCATCAACTTTCTTGTAATTCTCAAGGTACTTATTTTTGAATGATTTTTCTTGTTTTGATTTGAATGTAAAGTTGCGAATAATCCTTTTTCTTTTAAGTTAAAAAAATTGATCAAGTATTAAAAAATACACTAAAATTTCCAACTGACATGGTTATTTTTTTTATCATGATAGAAAAGGAAAAACCTTTACCAAATGAGCGCTTGCTCAATTACATATTTTACCCAAATTGCTAAATTTTTAAACTTTCAAAACTCTTTAAAGGAAACTGTTGGATCACGCTTTGGAGCCATTATAAAAACTAATCTAGGATAATCTACGATGGTTTCCGACTATTTAATAATCAACCGCCAACACTTCCTCCCCCGAAGATTCGAGAGCTGAGATCTTCTCCTCGTCACTTTCTCTTTTTCTGAATTTTTTGATCTGATTGACATGTAGCAATCTGGGTTTGTTGTCTATAAGAACGGAATAATTGCAATTGGACATCTTATCTAAAATTATATAGGGTCCCTTCCATCTAGGTTCGAACTTGCCTTTATATACTGGGTCAAAAACAAGGACTAAATCCTCCTTCGCGAAATTCCTTTCGTGTGTTGATTTATCATAATAAAGCTTAGTTCGTTTAAAATTAGAATTTAAAGTTCTTTTGGCAAGCTCACTCGCCATTTTGATTTTATTCATTGTATTATAAACATGATCGTGACAGCTTTGAGGTGTTATCTTAGCTAATTTCATATCTGATGGAAACACAAACTCGTGACCAAATATAATAAAATAGGGGGACAATCCTGTTGTCTTATGAGTTGTTGCTCTATAAATCATCATAAGTTTAGGAAGTAGTAAATCCCAGTCACTTGTCAGCCTTATCGATTTACTAAGCATATCCACAATGGTTCTATTAAATCGTTCAACCATTCCATCAGACTGCGGGTGATAGGGCGTCGTTCGGGTCTTCTTAATATTCAGTGCAAGACAAATATCCTTAATCAGTCTTGAGTCAAAATTTGTTCCCTGATCGGAATGTAAAGAGTCAGGACAGCCAAAACGTGAGAAAAATGGTCGATTAAGGTATTAGCAATAGTTTGGCTGTCAATTGTCTTTAGTGAGTATGCTTCTGTCCATTTAGAAAAATAGTCTCCGACCACCCAATATATATCGATTTCCATTCTTGGTTGTAGGTAATGGCCCTTAAATATCCATTGCCACTCTTTGAAAGGGGTAATTAGATGGCCAACTTGAGAGTGGAGCAATAGGCTTTCGGCTAAGACTATTTCTTTGCTGACAGACAACACAAGACATGCACCAAGCTTTGACGTCAAAACGCATTTTATACCAATAAAACCGTTTCACGATTTTGTCAAAAGTTTTTTCAAATGATAAATGTCCACCCTCCGATAGTGAATCTTGATAAATTCTTAAGATATCTTTATGGTAATTTCTCGGTAAAATTACTCTAAGATACGTTTCCATATTAGATTCATATTTTCTATACAAAACTTTATCAATTATTATAAGATTTGGTTTCATCCCATATAAAATTTTCGAAAATAAACTTTGACATTTTGAATGATTTTGAATAGTGTCATCTTTTAGCCACTGTTTTATGTGATTTATGTCGGAATCTTCGTCTTGTATTTTAACTATGGTTTCTTGATTTAAAAGAAAATTATTTTCTTGAATCGATAAAACTATTCCACATGGTCGTGAGAGAGTATCTACATTCATATGTTCTTGTCCCTTTCTGTATTCAATATCAAAATCGAATTGAGAAAGATATTCCAACCACCGTGCTAGTTGTCCTTCGGGTTCTTTAAATGTTTCGAACCACTTTAAACAATTATGGTCAGTTCTCACTTTGAATTTTTTACCTAGTAGGTAAGCTTTAAAATGCTTTACACCGTACATGACTGCTAGCATTTCCTTCTTCGTCACCGAATAATTCCTTTCCGTATTCGATAGAACACGACTTGCAAAAGCAACAACTCTTTCGCTTCCGTTTATTTTTTTGAGAAATAATTGCCCCCAAAGCAAAGTTACTTGCATCTGTATCAAGTGTAAAAGTTTGTGAAAAATCTGGGTGAGCCAAAATTACGTCTTCAATTAGTTTTTCTTTTAAAAGTTCGAATGCTCTTTGACATTTCTCATCCATAATCCAAATTTATTATTTCTTACTAGCAAATTAAGAGGAACTGATATTTCAGCGAAATTTGAAACAAATTTTCTATAGTATGAGCAGAGTCCAAGGAATCGTTGGAGTTCTTTTCTTGACTTTGGTGGTAACATTTTGTGTATTGCTAATACTTTTTGGGGATCTGTCCTAACTCCTTTCTCGTCGATTATATATCCAAGATAGTTTATTTCTTTTTGATTAAACTTGCATTTAAGGGGATTTATTTTTAGATTAGCTTTACCTAATGCTTCTAAAACCATGCGTATGTCTTTGAGATGATTTTTTGAGTCTTTGCTAAAAACAATTATATCGTCGAGATAAACAAAACAGCATCTTCCAATGAGTTCCTTCAGTGTTGTTTCCATAAGTGCTTGAAAGGTAGCGGGTGCATTGCATAAACCAAAGGGCATTCGTTTGAACTGAAATAGACCAAAAGGGGTATTGAAAGCCGTTTTCGATCGATCATTTGATCGATTAAAATATGGTGATAGCCTGACTTGAGATCGATGGAAGAAAATATTTTTGCACCGTTAAGGGAATCCAATATATCGTCGATTCTTGGCAGTGAAAAAGAATTCTTAACCGTTATTTGATTCAGTTTTCTATAATCTACACAAAGACGATAATCACTATTTTTCTTCTTAACTAGAAGACAGTTTGAGGACCATGGGCTCTCCGATCTCTCAATAATATCACACTTCAGATATTCATCAATAATGGATTTGAGTTTTTCTCTAAGATTCAAAGGAAACTTTCTTGTAGTCACTCTGATAGGTTGATGGGAATTAGTATTTATTACATGTTGGACAAATGGAGAGAAAGGTATGTGATTATCCTTTGCAAATAAGTGAAAAAAAAACTCCTAAGAAGATCGTCTAAATTCTTATTATCGAATGATTTGTTAAGAATGTTTATATTTTCTTGAGGCGTGACATTTTCTATAACAAATTCCGTTTCTCTAAAAAGGATTTTTCTATTTCTAAAATCCAAAAGGCAATTATGTTTTGATAGAAAATCTAGTCCAATGATACAATCGTAAAGGATACTATCAAAAACTAAAAATTTGTGGTTTGTCTTCTTTCCTTCAATTTCGAAAGAAACCGATGTTGAACCGATTGACGTTATTTTGTGGCCATTTGCCATAGAAATTTCAACTGATCTATCCATATTAAAATCTGCCATTGAATTTTGAGTAATTCTTATGTGTAAAACTGAAACAGAGGCGCCAGAATCAATCAAAAACTTAATAGGGTTTCCAAACATTTTGCCATTTAGAAGGAAAACATATTAGTTTTAAAAAGAGAAAAGAACAACATAAATACGGCAAAATCTAGCTACGTGACCTAATCGTCCACATTTATAACTGCGAATATTTTTTTGATAAGAACGGTTGGTTTGATTACAATGAATTGTTTCTTCAAGTTGTCGCAGTGAATCTTTTAGTGAATTTAGGTCTGTTTTAAGGGAACAAATAGAAGGATAAGGAGTTTCAATAGGTGTTCTCTTAGTTACTTGAATTGCTTGAATTGGGCCCAAATCAGATTCAGCCTCGGAAGACTCAATCAAAGAAAGACGTTTAGCTTCACTCAAGGCTTCTGCAAGGGATCCAGGTTGACGAATTTTGAGCGAACATCTTACAAATTTGGAGTGAATACCTACTATAAAAATATTCATTAAGATAGAGTCAACCTTATTAATATCCAAATCAGTAAATGCGAGATTTCCATTCGCTTTCAACCACTCATGAAACTCATCAAGTGTCTCTCCATCTCTCTGTTTACGATTATAGAGCTCACTCTGGATGTCAAACGTGTTTCTATTGTCTCCATATCTCTCACAAATAATTCTTTTTACCTCCTGGTAAGGTGATTGCTCTTTACATCCAAGAGATACAAGAGCTGGAAAGATATCCTCCTCACTAGCTAAAAAAACTTTACGCGTCCAATCTTCGAGTTCTAAACCAAATTTTGCGGCTTCCATCTCGAACCAGCTGAACCAAATTTTTACATCACATCCACGAACCAACGGGCTGACTTTGAATAATTTATGTTCATTGCCGACTGCGCCAAATGTTGGATCACGCTTTGGAGCCATTATAAAAACTAATCTAGGATAATCTACGATGGTTTCCGACTATTTAATAATCAACCGCCAACAGAAACATGACGCATTAAAAAAACTCTTCCATCAATCTTGGCTCAATGTTTTACCATTGTTGCTTTGTGTTAATTTCCATCCCCACAAACGTGCTTTTAAAATTTTGCTCATTTGCTATTAAAGAATAAAGAGTTTAAATCTCTTTTTTTTTATATTTGTAATATCCGAAACACGTGGTGTGAATATGCTTCACACAATTTTCCTTCCATCATATATTTATGAAAATTAAAATTTCAACCCATTTAATTTTAAATTAAAAAAAATTTACTTTATCGCGTTTATTTTTTACAAATTTTCACATGATAACCAATT
Source organism: Oryzias curvinotus (assembly GCA_023969325.1). NCBI lineage: Eukaryota > Metazoa > Chordata > Actinopteri > Beloniformes > Adrianichthyidae > Oryzias > Oryzias curvinotus. The sequence continues at coordinate 31,489,899 of CM043717.1, read as the reverse complement.
TTCATTGTTTTTCTAATCAGGACCATTTTTGCCGCCCAGATGCACCGATATGACTTTAATTTAGCTTCTTCCCTCTGGTCATAATAAAAATGATAAATCAAACGATTGGAAATAACCCACTCAACTGTTTAAATTGGTATGAACCATTCAATTGGTCTTCGTCATAACTTGGAATGCAAGTCGATTATTGCTGAAGTTCATTCAGGGATTTTCATGACTGTTATCACATGATCTTTTGTGTGTTTAGACATACCAAATACGGACTCAAACTCAGAGCCGAAGTTGACAGATGACCTCTTAATTATTCAAAAGTTACTTTAGGGTTTTCACCGACTATCTACTCGCGCCCATGTATCCCAGCTCTTGGTTGCAGTAAGTGTCGTTACCAACAACCCAGGGCAATGAGCGCTTTCTGTTTGGAGATATTTTCTCCTTCATGATTGGTGCACTAAACCGTATGAGTTGTTATTCTGTGTTTCGCAGTCTCTGTTCCCCCTTAGTAAGAAAACGGGCAGGCACATGTAGCCAGGAGTCAGCATTTGAAGGGCAGAGGCTATATGTTGCGCGTTACTAGTCCATGGAGGCTGGGAAGTAACCCAGTCAGTGTAGTAGGTTAAAGACAAAATCAACGATCTGTTTGGGATTAAAAGAAACGAAGATCATCTTGAATGGAGCAAAAATGTTTTTACTTTATCATCGTTATTTTAGAAAAAAAGTTTCCCTCGTTAATTTTGTTAGTATATTTTTTCACATTTTATCTCATGTTTTAGGATTTCTACTCAGAAACCTTTTCGAAGCAATTCCAAGTCTTACAATTGAAATCAGAAAATGTTTGTTAACTTTCATTAATAATCAAAACTTTATCTAAAAGTATCATTTTTTACGGTATACTATCCATGTATGTTTACCGCTGTCTTAAATGATCATGAGTTCTTTTCTAGCTGAGTGTTAACTATCAAAAGTAAGACAAAATTTACAATTTTCAAAAATTTGTTAAATTATTGTCTCCTTTTTACGATGTGGTCAAATTATGTTATCTCAGCCACTTACCTCAGGCCTCTCTTCTCTGATATATTGAAAAGGACGGTTTGATAGTAACCAAATAACCTTTAATCAAGGAATGAATTGAATAAAAGATATTTTCTTTCAGCGACAAACAGACAACGACCGACAACGAGACTGACCCGATGAAAAACAATTCCGAAGTTAAACTTAAATTCCTAAAAGCATGTATATGACTTAAAGTTATTCATTTGAAAGAGAAGTATATTTACCTGACATTCGAGCAACTACCAAAGGTTATAAGGTAGGGGTGATTTTGATTGATTTTGTCAGTAGGTATGGTTGATGAGCTTAATCATTTATGGAAGAACGGGTTTCACAAAGGTGACTTGAAATAATTTTAATATATCGCTTGTCATCTAGGGGATTGTAAACAATTAAACAACTTCACAATAATCAGTGCCAATCTTGGTTGGGAAGGAAGAAGATTAACACTTTTTATCACGTCTTTGAACTGGGGATGATTAATCCCCCAAATGATGGTTGGAGGCACAACAAGCTCATAACTATAGTCTTAAGTGACTCGTATTAGCGACTATTTCCTGATTAGAAGCTTCAGAAGAGAAGAGATGGAAGAAACTGCACCCTTGGCAGTAAATCCCATAAGGCTCGAGATACTATATTCTGACAAGATTAAGAAAACTACGTTGGTTATCGATGTAAATTTAACCTAGATGACTCAGTTAAACGCAATACAGAAAGAAAATTGTAAAACTATCATCCAATCAACTCATGACAAATCAGCAGCAACTATGAGAGAAATTATTGTTCTCCCATTTCAGGGGCTAGGACACTAACACGGACCATTCAGGAGGTGGGAAAAAATCCATTCATTAGAAACAAAGAAACTGTTACTCGATTTGTTACTCTTGGTCGATTACTGGATTTAAGGATTAAGTAACTTTGGCAGTGAAGACGGTTATCGCGAATTGAAATTAAAACAGGAATGGGCAAAGTGTGATTCTTCAATAGTCCAAGACACTTTTCTAGTTGTGGTGAATTTTTTCAAAAAAAAATTTTGCGAAGTAATTCTTTATTAAGTTATGGAGCATAAAGTGCTGTATGATTGATATCTATTATTAAAAAATTTTTTGAAGTGAATGAGTATAAATTAAGAAATTTTCGAAAAGGTGTCGTCTTTACAATCGTTGAATGCATTAATGAGAGGAAAACCCCATTTTAATGTGTATTTGAATTTTCGAAAAGAAATGAGAATAGTTAAACAAATTATCAAGTCTTGAAATTGATCATTCTCCAACAATGTAGGAAAAATATTCAGGCCTTTACAATATTTTAAGCGAGGCTATAAAACTTTCCTTTCCAGATCAAACTATAAGGTCAATTGACTACATGATTTACCAAAAATTGCTTTGAAAATCCGTACAAGATTTTAAGAACGCTATTTAGATTGTTGTTTGAATTATTAATTTATAAAAATCAAGAAAGCTACTTCAATGACAGTTTTAATTTTTACTTAAGATCAAGAAGCAGAATTAGTTGACCCACGTTAACATGATGAAGTTTGAGTGTAAAGCTATCTAAATTCTCTTAAAAGAGTTTGCGCCCTTCAAAAAATGGCCTTGTTTTTGTGATCTTAAAATATTCAACATAAGTTTTTAGATTTTAGGAACACAATGAATAAATTACCAATTTAGCTTTTACTGTGAATCTTTTCAAAAGAGAGTGAATTTATAGGTGTTCCCTGCCAATAACGACACTTTACCCACCAATAAGGACAAAATAAATTTTTAAAAAAGATGTTAAAAAATTAAGAAAAAGCTATTTAAATCTTATTTAGTTTTTATTCTAGTATTTTATTCACTTGCTTATGATCTTTCCACGTAACGAGTTATCTTTCTGAAATACCCCTCACAATCACTATGGGTCAGAAAATCAAACCCGGAAACAATCAAAGTTCTAACTTCGGCCTCGTTTGTTGCGGCTCCTCTAGTAAAATGATTTTTCCATTTACTAAATCAATTTTTAATTAGATTTAGAAATGGAGAATAGGCTGGCAAATACTGTACTTCTAGCTCTTCCTGTATAATTAGCTCCTGTACACTAGAGTAATGACGTATTCTAACGTTATCTAGAAGAAAAATAGTATTCTCTTTGACTTTTCAAAACATTTGCTTTTGAGCGAAGACAGGTAACTTTTAAAGTCTTTTCCATTTACGGGCCTGTCATTTACCACATGATCAACCATCCCGTATTTATTCATAGCTGTAATCACAGATATATTTCTAGATCTGACTGTAGTGACTTGAACATATGCGGATCCACATATAGGCCAACGTCCCCTTTTAGGTCGTGTAGAACCAGAAAACCCAACTTCATCTAAAAAGACGAATCATCTATGATCTCCAATTAACAATAAATTTTTAAATATATTAGCATACTCAAAACATTTATTAATGGTAACGCTTGAGTTTCGTCTTTTGGGAACTATTGTAGTGGTTTTCAATTAATAGTAGAATTCCTTTATGCACCTATCAATATCACTCGTTCCCACTGTTACACCAAGTTCCCATTCAACCTTAGAAGTGAGCTGCTTTAAAGTGACTGAGGCATCACAGTCAATTAAGCTAAGTAGTAAGCTTTTCTGATCAGCGGTTAGTTTGGAACGGGTGTTACCTCCATGTTTTTTAACCACTAACTATTGCTTGATAATTGTACTTGCTGACTATTGTAGCTAAAGTACTTCGAGGTATGACCATTAAGAGAGAAATGGTAGCATTGTTTATCCCATTTGAGCTATGATTATTTATCATGGCCCTCAACTCATGTGTTATTTTACTCCTCGAATTTCTTCGTTAATCGTTGTTTGAGTTAGTTGATGGATTTTCTGACATTTAAGAGTACCTTTTTTTATAAATTTATTTTGTCGTTATTGGTCGGGAAAATGTCGTTATTGGTTGGGAAGATGTCGTTATTGGTGGGTAAAGTGTCGTTATTGGTAGGAAAACCCTATAATAATTATTTTGAAGGAAAAGAGTTGTCATCTCAAAATAATTTTCAAAAATTAAATATATTCAGTCGAAACTTGTACAAGTTTCATATCAACATACCGAGGGAAGAGTTGCTCATTTCCCTCGTTTGAAAACTAATTATTTCTAAAGGATTTCTTTGGTATGTATTGAAATCAAGTGAACCTTTTTCTTGTGAGTATTCAAGAAGATTCGTAGATTTTAGAGTTGTTAAAAATGAATTTACACTTGTTTGGAATCGATTTCCATTCGACACTGCATTATCGGAAATAAGATTTCAAATCAATGTTTTTACCCTTAAGGCTCAATCGCTCGCTTAAAGAAAATTTCAAATCAATCCCGATTCAAGAATTCTATAAATTTTTAATGATAGTAAATTTTTAAACATAAGACATTTTAAGAAAATTTTTTTTATCATTTTTGGTTCTACTTTATACGAGAGCAAACATTTTCTTGGGTGAATGCGACAAAATCAAGAAACAAATCAGTTAATTGATAATCGTTAAAAAAATAATAAAAATTGGGAAATTTTTTTTTTAATTTTTATCAAATTGAAATTGAAAAAAATAAATACATAAATTTAATTAAAAAAAATATTGTTTTATTAAAAAATTATCTTGAATATGGACATTTCGGCCTTGCGCAGAAAAAATGTGTCCATCCATGAGAATAACTAACTGGTTTTTATTCGATACCAGTCCTTAAATAATATTAGTATAATTATTTAATACTCTGAAGTAAGGACGACGCAAATGCCAGATAAGGTTCGAACCAAATTAAGTGCAACGCGCTGGCTCGGAGATAAACGTCGTCCAGCGGGATGATGACGGAATAAAGGATAAGTTAATTTTTTCATTCTGTCATTGTAAACACTTTAAACAATGAAATATTTCATTTAAAATATTAAAATTTATGGACGAATATTAACAAATTACTTGAAGAGAAGAAATAAAATATCAACAACCTTCTGCTTGCGATTTTCTCCATTAATAGAGACAATTGTTGGGGGTTGAATTGTTTAAAATATTATGAGTTTAAGCTTCTAGCATTTAGAATTGTGTTTTAATTTAAAAACTGAATACTTGTGATTAAATCAACGCAGTTTCGGATTGGTTCAAGACTCAAGGAATCACGAAAAATATAAGGCGATATTGATATGTACGGAAATAATATCAATCATCCTGGTGCACACTGTTTCAAAAAATTATTGTCTTTGTTTCAAGCACAATTTAATTTGTAGATCATTGATTTCATAATAATATTCTAATATACCTTTAATTACCTTTATTTACCTTCACGCCTTACAGAGTGGCAGACAGAAGACAGTTGATCTTATTTTGAGTGAAACACCAGCTTAAATCCCGCCGAATAATGGCGGCCAAAATGTCGGGAGTTAAATTTGGATGATAAATTGTGGTCGGTAATATAGGAACAGGTGTGTAAGGTGAAGGTCGATAATGTCTTTGAGCTGCACCAGTGTATTAAGACTGTGTAGGCCGAACATGAAAAAAGTCTTATTTACAAAACAATCAAGAAGTGAAGCACATACTTTTGAGGTTGGGTCAAGACCAAAGGTGGAGAATTTAAACACAAATTTTAATATTTTGTTATAAGATATCGTCTAGATAAATGTGGAAAATTTTATTGAGTTCTGTCGCGTATTAAATTATTTGATCAAATAATCTGTTGGGGTATTGCAATTTTAGGATACGGAGTGTGAGTAAAAATATGATAAACTAACTTAAATGTACAAGACAGAAATTATAGATCGGAGTTGAGAAGTGTTCGAAGCGATGGATTAAGGCTATGTTCGTATTCTACTGCAGTTTCGTAAACATGAAGCATGAATTTTGGGAATAGTTGTTGAAAATATTTAACCACGTTTATGGGAACATCTTCATAAAATTCTCTGATTGATGGAGGAAATTCATTGAAATGGGCAAGCTAAAATAATATTCAATAAAACTTGGTTTCGAATCGCACGAAGCATATCGCGAATACTTGCCGAATAAGATCGATGGTTAGTAAGTTCTAGAATAAAAGTTAAAGATACGGCGTAAATGTTCAGATGGAAAATGGAAACACCAAAGGCCTCGGGAAATTTCAGCGCCATTTTGTTCAAGCCGAACTAAAGCGGGGACACGCCCATGCGAATGCTCAAAAAAGTTGCTAAATTCCTGTATAATAAAAAATCCAACGTCGATGAAAACGGATCGTTTCTTAAGCGTCCAAAAAAACAAGTGATGTAAGATTTTTGTGATTTTTGGTCTTAATTAAAGTTAAAAGCGTTACCGAGTATCTGGGTCATTGTGAATCATTTGTTGAATAAGAGAGGTAACCTCATGTGCATCTATTATAAATACGCATGTACATCCAGTGTTTGAAATTTTAGTCAAATCATATGTAAGGTTAGAATAATCAAATTCACGTCGTCCAAAGATAGGATGCAAGCCATTGGAGAGAACGAAATAAAAGATACAACCCAAAGAATAGATATCGCATGAGTATTTCTTCAATAAAATCAATTACTGTACGCATTCGGTCGTGTTATCCAAGTACTCTGGGGGTCTCCAAATATCTCTATGCAATGAACGAAAAACAGATATAAAGATAAATCATACTGTTATTTGAAGGATCTGGGAGACCAAAATTAGTCAAAACAACTCTTGGAGAAACAGTATTCCCAGAGAATGTGAAGAGTATATTAGTGGGTCTTAAACGTCGATGGAATAAATATAATCGAGTGATGTTACTAATGTCAAGGGAATGCAAATGAGCTAGGCCTCGAGTTATCTGATGAAGAACAGTTTTCTGATCAAGGTCAAACTTATTGATGGAAGGATCAGTAACAAACTTTGATTAGTCTTAAGCCTACTGAATATAAATTATATGAACAAAATTCCAAGGTGATGTAAAAAAATTTCATATCCTCCTCCTTTTTATTAAATGGATATTTTTACCGTACAAAAGTAACGAATAATGTTAGGATGCTGATCAGACGTTGTAAAGGCCTCAATCTGATGTTTAGAGCAAAAAAACCTGAGAGCGAACAATCGCAACTTGATCGATTGGTAACCGTTTAATTGCCACAACTCTATTTTCATATGCGCCTTTAAATAAAGAAGAGAAAGAGGGTGAAACTTGGGAACAGATCGGACTTGATGGATCGTAATATATTTTTCCTGTGGTTTGTGTTGAGTGACTTACCAACTCTTACATAGTGTTCAGGCACAGTTAACATTGTTTTGAATAAATACTGAAACGGCTTAAAGATAACAATGCAAAACTTACAAAATATTGGGATATGATCGTAAGAAGAAGCGAAAATATAACTATACTAATAACAATGAAGTAATAAATGACAATATTGTTTCGCATGAGCTTAGGTTCGGCTAAAATTAGTGTACGATTATTTGGCTTTAATTACAAAAAAACAATACAATTAAGCTAACTTGTTTCTGATTTATAAAATTTAAATAACTGTTGAAAACGGAAAGTTCAATTTCATGAGAATCAGAGAGTTTATGCCGTTTTGGAATAAGCGGCTCGATTAATGTTTCAGATTGAGTTCCTTTTGAAATAATTTCGGATGGTTGAAATGGTAAATAGGTTTTAAAGGTGTAAAACGAGTTTCCATATATTCTAAGAAGATTGTAATACATAAAAAAAGAGGGTAATATCTCTCTATATTCATGCCCGAGGGGTAACTTCGCCATGAAATCGTTGGTTACATGAAAAAGAGGAAGTTTTGCGGTAAGATTATTAACCAATTTGAAAACATGAATAACAGGGGAATCGAGCTGTACTTTCCACAAAACGCTCTGAGGTGATTTAAATATAGCAGCGAAAATGCCATTGGGCGAATTTAGAAAGACATAATCGCTGTCATCCGAAGTAAGAAAATCAAACGTATATTTATTAAATTCTATATTTAGAATTAATTCTTTAGTGTTGATGTTTTTAATGTTGAGACTATAAAATGAAGTTGAAAAGGTCAAGGGATCAAAGGGCTTAAGAGCATTATCGGAGATTTGTTCATTCTGATTCAAGTCAAATGTTGAATAAGATTCCCCAGTATACGGGTTAATTTCATGAAAAGAGTCGATTTTTAAACCAACTTGATACAACCCATCAGGTGTTCTTGTGGGTGAAAGACTTACTAATCTTGGAATATTAATTGATAAATCTTTAAGCTTGACAGAAGATTCATTTAACGAAAAAAACGTATATAAAGAGCCATCAGAGGGATCTGGAATAAAATATTTCGATAAATCAATATCCTTGGAGTTGTAATTGTTCATGGTAATCAATGGAGGGCCACCTTTTTTCCAAAAAATATTTCCATTTGAAAGTGAGATAGCGCAAACTGATCCTGAAATTGTTATAGTATAAATTAATTCAGGGCTAGATGCTTTAACTTCCTTTTGATGTTCAACGTTGATAATTTTCACAAATATAAAAAAATATCCAACAAAAAAATAATTTTTTTGAAAAAATTTCATTATTTAATAAAATCGCCAAATAAAAATTTAAAGCAAATATACGCATGCTCGTAACTTATTATTTAACTCACAGTTTGACAATTAAGAGATATGAAAAGTTACTATGTTTTAAAATACTTAATTAAGAAATTTTAATACTTTAATCATTTTGAGTATTTTCACGACAATTTAGCACACCCATGTAGCATTTTTCCTATTTAAATTCAACATCAAGAACAATTAAAGGTATTCAAAATAATTACTCTGATAATAATATTTCATTCATCATTAAGAAAATAACTATTTTTTGACACAAAAAATTTTATTTTATACAATTGCCACAAATCCTCAATAATTCGTAACAACGAATGTAAATGGCATATTTTGCCTCTAATTTACCTTAAAAACACCATATATCAACCAAAAAATGTGTAATTAGAGTTTGATTAAAAAAAATAAATTTTATTTCTGTCATTAATGAATCATAAAATTTAAATTTAAGTCAATAAAAATAATTTACATTAAATTGGCTCTTAACTGCTGCAAGGTCAGGGTTTTCATTAATAACCAACAAAAAGAAGTGAGAATATATTATTGAATCAAAATGTGAAGTGGCGATATACTGAAGCAGTATTTCGTATCATGTGCGAGCAAACGTAAGGCTAAAGTATCTTGTAATAGCTTATAACCGATATGGTGTAAATAATTGATAATAGGAAAAATAAAGATTTTCTAAACAGCTGTAGATTTCTTAAAGCATACCTGAACTATAAATTTTCTTAATAAATATATATTGCTAATTTATTTAATTATGGAGGTAGGAGAAAGAGTCATTACTCTACTTTCGTTCAGACCCTTTTTTAGTTCATCTAAATCTCCATTCTCTCAATTTTTATCAGTTTTTATTCTTTTTCTGATCTACCACTGTACAAGTTAGAACAATAGCGCCTTAACAAGTTATCCAATTTGATGGACTTTATTTTAAGATTTTTTAAATTAAAGTTTAAAATGATAACTCGGACCATATTAATTAATTATTGCAAACGCGATTTTCCAACGTTTACCCCATGTTTTACTGTAACTTAAACCTCTAATAATGGCTGTTCTTTTAATAATCCACGCTTTATTTAATTTTTAAAATTCATACTTAAATTAGAAAAATACTTCAGAAAGAGTTAAAGCAAATTATGCTTTTATCTAAGTATTAAAAACTCATTAATTTATAAAATAAATAAAAATTCAACAGTGGAATCTTGGAGAGTAAATTTCTCCCATAATTTTTCCATTAATTAAAATTAAAATTTTTCGTGGTTAAATAATATATATTTGTATTAACACAATAGTAATTAATTAATCGATAATAATAATCTTTTATTAATCTAAACAAACTAATTAGGATTTAATTACACTTTTACATTGTTGTATAACGATTCATTTATAGCTAAACAAACATAGTTTTTCCTTCGACGAAATAAAAAACCATAATTACTTGCATGATTGGTGATTTTTTTTGAATCATTTATTTATCATTTCTTAAAAAAACGCTCTTTGACTGGAATCCATTGTGGAACATTAACACGCCTGGTTTATTATTAGGCTAGAGTGTTTTTACTTACCTCAACATAAAAAAAAAACAATTTTTCTTATCTTTTTTGATTTTGCAACGCCAAAGTTTTTTAATTAGTTTTTATACCATAAATAAATGTGGGCAATAATAGTTGCTAATTACGCACATTTTTTTTATTATATAAAACATTATGCAATGAAATTTTTTATTAATCGGGTTTTAAGGAATAACTATTTCGATAAAGAGTTACTCTTTCATGATCTTAATTTTTAAATTTTTAAAAATTTAGAAGTTGAAAACTATTTAACCAAACATTTATATTTATAATCAACAATCATTTGAAAAATCAACTAAATTTTATGATATTTTTTAATTTGTATTCTTAAGTACCATTATTGGTGAATGATAAATTCGCATGTCTGTTTTACATGGTTTGTTTACCTTAACTTTGGTAATTTCTTTCAGCCTCTCCAGTTAAAAATTATTAATGATCTTTATATAATAAAATCCGTCACCATGAATTTTAATAGCTTAAAATAATAAATTGCTCAACAATGAAGAAAAAAACTGAACGGGGTGATCGTTGATATTTTTTTATGAATAAATGATTTAAATTTGTATCCTGTTTTTCGCTGTCCTTTGTGTTTATCGAGAAATTCGCTTTAAATTTTGAGAATTATTTCTCTTAAAATAATTTTCCTACCATGATTTTAAAAAATTTATAATATTATTTTTTCAATAATTTATAGCATTTTAACTTCTCTTTATCCTTAACTTTTAAAAATCATAACAGTATTCCATTATATTCTTGTATCTTTAACTCGACCCAGTCCTTATCATGGCTGATAAAAATAGCGAATTGTTAAGAAAAGAATTAGAACCCCAGACTGATAAAAGCAAATTCTGTAGAATGAAGAGAATTAACCATTTCGAAATTCTAACTTTGACTTTATTTCTGAATTTTACGGGGAGGAGGAAGACTATCACGAGACCGTTTAATAGAGATACGGCAGGGAATAATAGAAGATCGCAACTACTCAGTAATCGAAGTGGTCATGCAAGAAAAACTAAACGAGGTGGTCGATTTGGACACGCATAATCCCTTAATTTGTAAAAAGAAGCAGGAATATGTATTTTGATAAAAGTAATTTTAAAATAATGAGAATATTTAAGTCTAAAATCATTTGGGCCATTCAAAGTTTAAATTTCCAAAGAGAGCCGACATTCCTTGGAATGCTTTATTGTTTAATATCCATGGTTTTCTACTCAAAAATACCATAAACTTGTTTTTGATGCGAGTCATATTCTAGAAGTTTTTTATTCTCGTTTACTTTTGGATAATTTCGCGTAAAGCCTTTTTTAATGACAAATTTAATCCCCAATGAGTTGAATGAAGAGTAAATCTTAGAATTTTAAATTAAAAAGTGTAACTGTTATTTATCTCATTCAAAAATCTATTCACAGACCTAAACTGAAATAGTACATAATATTGCATTTCCTTGTCTAATAATAATAACAATATTGAAAATAATGTCGAATAAAATTTCCGATGTGTAGACAATCATAAATGAAAGAGTGAATTAGTCCAAGACGCTTTTAATTCCATTATAATTTATATTTCCTCCCGAATACAAGCGATAATTTTATGTAGGATTTTTTAAATTTTAAAGAATTCAAGTTTTTAAAATTTCCAACTGGAAATTAAATTTTCTGTTTGTCTGAAGATATGATGTCTTTTATGTCATATGTTACTGATAAACCTACCTGATTCTTTGATTAAATTTTTGTCTGATTCTTTTATAAACAAGAGTCTAGTCATTGATTTTTAACTATCATTGTGTTTTTAAACCTTAAAAAATTAAAATAAATATGAGCAGATTTTAGAGAGTGGCAACAAGTGCATACTTATCGACTAGACACTTGGGTATCTCATAGGCATTAATCTTGAGAATAGATGATCTGCTGCACACGAAACTAACTATTTAAACTGATAATTTTTTCTTGATATTAGCTAAAGGTTTCGATGTATTTAATTTTATATTTGAGTGTTTTTTTATTGCATGAATTTTCCGTGCATTGTCCTCAACTTACTGCTGTTTGTCTTTATGACTTTGGGGATCAGGAAGGAAGAGACGCGAATCGAGTTCTTTTTGACAAAGGATTGAGGGTTTCAATACACGGGGATCATACTGTCATTAATATATTGAATTCTCCAGAATGCGAGAAAATCACTTTACAAATGGTGCCCAATATTACATTGTTTTACTCTACTACAGATAATGGCTGTTGTGATTTACAAACTCTTCAATGCAGGTGGTTTAAACATCCTCAACAGTCTGTGAATGATCATCTCTTTAGTGTCGTGAGCAAATGTTCACATCTTACAGGAAAGATAAAAAGAGTTATATGTAGAGATGATAACACAACTGATTATAATGTCATTAATAGAATCACTGTTAATTCTCCTGACCGGCCAGTTTCGTCTCTTGATACTTTTAGATGTCAAGAAAGAAAGGTTTTTTCATTACCTTGGGGCCAAAAATTGGATCAATGGCTGAACAGAACTGTAACTATTGATGTTCCCCTTCGATTATTGCATTATGGTACGGATAACAGCTAAAAAAAATTTAAAATAAAATTAAAATTATTTTATAATCTGCATTTTGAATTATTTTTCACTGTTTTAAGCTTAATACGATCATCGCTTAACTAAAACTTAGTTTTTTCAAATCATGAGTAATTCAATTTTTTATTTACTGTGTTGTGTTATCTCTAAGCTTAGATATTAAAAAATATTCAGTTTAGCATTGTGACATTTTCTCTTTAATATACGTTTTTTTCCAATTATTGGTATTGCATCTTTAGGTGTTGGCTTGAATTTACTGTTTTAGAAATAAATGACAATAATCTGACTTTGTTGACGCGTATTTTGTAAAAATTCACACAAAATTTATTCTTTGAGGGCCATTTAATTTTTACTCCACATCGAAAATTTAATCGATGTGGTCTGGTTAATTATATTTCACATTATGTGGAAATTTTGTGCTAAAAATTGAATAATTGTAAGTTTCCTTTTTTTGTGAAAACCTTTCCTGACATGAATTAGAGAGTTGGCAAATCGAAATACCGCCAATATGGTGATAAATACATCTAGGTTGTCTTTTCTCTTCCCATGAGTACTTTTAAGGAAAACCAATAAAGATATCTTTGGGTCAAATCGAGTTGGATCCTGGTTAAGAATTCAACGACGACTTTATTTACACCCAAAAAAAGTTTTTTACAGTCTGCATAGCAATGAAGGTTTTGTGCTAAAAAGTAAAAATTTTGTTACCAATAAATCAGTATTCTTTGGTCATGCTTCTTTGAAAAAATCAATGAGATCATCTGTCGCAAGGAAACTCATGTTGCTAACATAAAAGTTAAATAGTTAAGGTTAGAGATATGCGCCCTTTATGAGAAAAACAAGGTGGTTTATACGTTAGGCAATAAAACTAATAAAACTAACTTAAACTGAGATTTTACACTGGACTCTATACACACTATAAAAATGTGCAAATCTAGTATTTATTCTTATTGAATGGTTGTTAGGATATTTGAATTTTCTCAGAAGAATTTTTTTTTGTTCATGTGATGATAATTCCTAATTTTACCTTTTAGAATATATTAAATGCCTATCTCATGCCTCTCTAAACAAGAAGGTTCGATTATGTCTTAAAAAAATTTTTTCTTGGGTCCATTTTTAAAGAAATCACAATTTTATGATTTTGATACCTGTAAAAAAACTCAACATGAGATTACTAAAAGCTTTCTAATTTAAGATATTAATATCAATAAAACTATTCATGACCCTGATTTAGTTAATGATCCTCAGTAATAGTTAAGAATAATTTATTATTGGGAGCAGAAGAGGTATAGTGAAGTTCTGTAAAATGAAAATACACTTTTTTGAGGTTAAAATCATATAATATTTCTGGCCAATCCTTTTTAGTCAATGCTCGAACAAAAATAACTCTCATATATCATAATGATTAGAACCTGTAAAAATAAAAAACCCTTTTTTTTAATTTCACTAAAACTGATAGGTAAGATTAAAAGCCTGTTGTAATCAAAAATTTTTTGAATCGTAATTACAAAGAAAAATCCTATTTAGGAATTTATTACACCACGTCGTTTATCAATTTTTTCAATAACTATTCGAGGAGTTAATGCGATTCTTTTTTTTCTATATTTTTATTTCGAGGTTTTTCAATTCAAAAGAATGTAATTATCCACAATAGTAAGTGGAAGTCGAATTTCTGGTTTGTCTAATGACATGGCGTGTTCTTTACGTCATAATGTTCACGATAATCATACCATGTTTTGTGGTTTTTATTGAAATGTTCTATGATAATCAGTACTAATATTTTCTTTCGAAATTTATTTCTGCACTATAATTAGAAAAAATTTTGAATAAATATGAGCACTGCATCGGAGTGTACGCGCGAATTTCAGACCTATAAACAAAATACTTTCTTATCTAACATGTGATTTTGATAACAAATGATTGGTCTATGACGAAACTCACTATTTAAACCGACATATTTTTGGTTATCAATTAAAAGACTCTATGTCTTTGCTTTTCATTTTGAACATATTTTTGTTGCTTATATTTTTTACACATTCTCCGGATATTACTGCAGTTTGTCTTTATGACTTTGGAGACCAATTAGGAAGAGCCCCAAACCGTGTTCTTTTTGAGAGAGGATTAAGGGTTTCAATACACGGGGATCACACGATAGTTCATCCATTTTATTCGCCAGAATGCGAGGGAATCACTCAAGATATGGTACCCAATATTACCTTGTTCTATTCTACTACCGATAATGGCTGTTGTCGTTTACAAACCCTTCAATGCAGCTGGTTTAAACGCCCCCAACAGTCTGTGGAGGATAATCTCTTTGGTGTCGTAACGAAATGCGCAAATCTAACAGGAAAGATAAAAAGGGTAACATGTAGAGCTGACAACTCTACTGAAAATAATGTCATTAATCGAATGACTGTCAATTCTCGTGACCTCCCAGTTTATTATGTTTTTACTGATGGATGTCAAGAGGGAAAGCCTTTTTCATTACCTTGGGGTCAAGTACTGGATCCATGGCTAAAGAAAACTGTGAATATTGATGTTCGAGAAGGAGTGGTCCATTATGCCATGGATAATGTCTAAATATATTTTCGAATAAAATTAAAATTATCTGTTATTCTGAATTTTGAATTATTTTTCATTGTTTTAAACTTGATGTCATGATCACTTAACTCATGTTTAATTTTTTTAATTTTGATTTGTTGCCTTTTTTACTGACTAGTTTTCACTTGTTAAGCTTTTTTTTTTAATATTTATCTATGATTATGAGATTTTCACATGAATATAGGTTTTTTTCCTTATAATGGTATTTTGTAGTGGCATGCTGGATTGAAGTATCTGTTTAAGGAATGCATGAAAGATAATCTGAAATTGCTCACAAATATTTTGTAAAAGATCATATCAAATTAGGTTTTTGAGGGATATCTAAACTTTAGTTCACTTGACTGTGTTAAATAGGTTGTTAACTTGATGTTTATTTCTTTATTGAGTTGAGACTTTGTATTTATAATTGAATAGTTATAAGTTTTTATTAATTTGATGACTACCTTCAACATTAATCATATAGTTGGGAAATTAAAAAAAATGTTAAAATTATGCATAAGGCATCAGGATTCTCGATATTTTTGGCCAGAATACTTTTCATGAGAACAAAACTTTTTTACTAATGTAAAGCATCAATTTTGATCCAGTTAAGATGAAAAAAAGGAAATATTACAATAAAGATCCTTAAGCGTGCTCCCAAGCAACGCAGGTTTCGCAAACAAACACGGCAGGTTTGTCACCAACAGAGTGAAGTCTTAGTATTAATATATTTTATGAATAATAGGAGTGAAATGATCTCTTTTTTTTAAAAATCCGGTCAGAACTACAAAATTAACTATTCATAACAATGGATTATTCCATTTTGACGCATCAAAAAGGTGGTCTACAACTTCAGAAAACAACAGCCCCAAGTTAATTAAAAAGGATAATATCGCATGTTAATTGATACATTAAATAAGACCGTCCAAATAAAGTAATTCATTCTACTTCTATTAATTATTTGATCTTTTGCCTTGCCCTTAAACAAATATTTTTATATAATTTTATAAATTCCTCATTTAAGGCTAAAACAGAATTTAGTAAATGCCTATCTAAAGTCTGAATTAAAAAATAATCTATATATTATCCTTAAATAGTTTATTCTTGGCACATTTCTATTGATATCAAAAACTTATGATCAAAATATACGTAGAAAAGATAAAAATGTAACCCCTCCCATCCCTCAACAGAATAATGTTGATAGAAAATAAATCAATACATAACATTTATTTGGTTAGTAATCATCAATAAAAATTATATTTAGAATATTTTGACACTAGAAAAAATATTATGACTTTCTGTAAAACGAAATTTAACATTTATCTTATGTTAAAATTATTAAATATTTATTACAAGTCCTCGTTTCTTATGTGATTTTAAAAAAAGTCTTATCGATCATAATGGTGTATTATATTTTATATAAACAACAATTATTATTTATTTTATTATATTAGTGAGTTAGTTTTTATGTTATAGTTAAAAATAATCATGTTCATCATTCGAAAACACTATCTAATTTTGTTCTTTATAAATTGACTTCTTCAATCTCCTTCTCAATAATATTTTAAGTCCTTGATACAAGGATTCATTTATTTTCAATAAATTAATTATCTGTTACTTAAAATTAAATATATTATAATTATTCAAAATTTTTACTGAAAATTGAATTTTCATTTTGTCTAGAGACATGACGTGCCTTTACGTCATAATGTAAACGATAATCATACCGTGTTTAATTTTTTTATGATTCTATAAAAATAACTTGGAAGTAGTTTCTTTTAAATAGCCATTTCTGTTTTAAAATTAGAAAAAATTTAGAATCAATATGAACACTATATATGAGAGTACACAATATGTACAGACCTATCAACTATGTATTTTCTTATCTCTTTCGTCATAATCTTGATCGAAAACAATTGGCTGCTGACAAAAATAACTATTTAAATGAACAATTTTTCGGTTATCCGTTAAAGACTCGATGTGTTCGCTTTTCATTTTAAACATTATTTTGTTCATTAAATTTTCAATATATTCTCCAAATATCCCTACAGTTTGTCTTTATGACTTTGGAGACCAAGCAGGAAGAAACCCAAACCGTGTTCTTTTTGAGAGAGGATTGAGGGTTTCAATACATGGAGACCATTCTATAATTCAGCCATTTTATTCTCCTGAATGCGAAGAAATTACTCCCGAAATGGTTCCTAATATTGACATGTTTTATTCTACCTCCGATGGCGGTTGTTGTCGTTTACAAACTATTCAGTGCAACTGGTATAAACCCCCTCAACAGTCCGTGGCGGACCATCTCCAAGGCGTCGAGAGGAAATGCGCGAATCTTACTGGGATAATAAAAAAAGTAATCTGCAGAGCCGAAAACTCCACTGATTACAATGTCATAAATAGAATGACTGTCGTATCTGGTGACATTCAAGTTCCTTACCTTTATACTTTCGGATGCCAAGAAGAAAAGTCTTTTTCATTACCTTGGGGTCAAGTATTGGATCCATGGCTAAAAGGACATATTACTCTCGACGTTCGCCAAGGATTGGTTCGTTATGGCACCGATAACAGCTAAATAATTCTTGAACACAATTATAATTATATCATATTCTTCATTTTGAATTATTTTTCTTTAGTTCACATTTTACTCATATCCCTTAATTATTTTTATGATTTCAAATATTTATTTATTTTATTTTTTAGTTACTGTATTAATTTTTTTAACTATATTTAAAAAACTGTCTTGTAAGATTTTCTAGTTAATGCAGGATTTTATAACATTGAATTGGAATTGGGTCTTGATGAGTTTTACTAAAGTAAGTCTTTAAAAAATGCATATGAGATAATCTGAATTTATGTGCAAGTACATAGTAAAATTTCTATTTTAAATTTATCTATTAAACACTATTATTCTTTTACTTTACATGGATTTTTTAGTAGCGGTATTAACTCGTGGTTATTTTTAATTAAGTCAATATTTTATGCGCCGAATACGATCATTGTAATGTTTCTTTCATAATGATGACTGTTCTTGACATGAATTCAAAAGTTTCGGAATATAAAAACTGCCAAATGCGTGTGAAAAGTTTAATTAGTTTTCCAAAATGCATGATAAATTTAATCATCATGTATAAGTATTATAATTACTCTCTATTTCCGTCGTTTTCAAACTCAAGTAATTGACTCACGGTTCCATATTTTCTTTTTGATTCGAGTTAATTTTTCCCTCTTGGAGTAGTTTTAAATATTTTCAATTGTTGAAATGATTCTTAAAGCGATCATTACATACAATGTTTATTTCTTCTTGTCTTTTAAGCAAAAAAGTAACAGACATTTGCTCTAATTCAACCTAAACTTGGTTTCCATAACCACTTCCACCTACCCCCTTGGTTCGAATTACAAAATCTTACTCATGACGCAAAGGGAAACAACATTACACTGTATCATTTTCTAAATATTTTTTCTTTTAATGTCAATGAAGATCAACATGATCCTTTGTTACTTCCTCTAAATGACATTTTTTCAACTAATTTTTCGGACCATAACGAGATATTTTTTGCTACAAAAGTTAAAAAGGAAGCATTAATAGTTTTGAGCATCAGATATAAACAATTTGATATAGCCCAAATCGACCAAGTGGTTAATTTGGGTTGGTAATCATTCAAGAATGTTCAAAAAAATTCTAGAAATGATAACTAAAAACTATTAAAAGTGGATTGTTCTGGTAGATAAATAGATGTTTAATTGATATCAAACATTGATGGCAAAGATTTTCAAAACTCAAAAGCCATTAAAGTTTGATGGTCCTGATAATCTAAGGAAAACTATCAAATATATGGAATTAATCAAGGGATATAATTCCATCAAGAACTAGGACAATTGTTGTTGCTAATAAAACAGACTGGAAATGAGTCGTTGAAGATTGAATTAAGGGTATTGGATTGGTGAAAAATTAAAATGATGAGGAAATATGTAAACGAGACAAACAGCTAATTATAGACGTTGTTAATAAAAATTCGAATTAAAGGTAAAGTATGAAATCAACTGTGTAAAGAAAACTAAGACATGGGAGAAAACTTACTCATTACTTTTTATTGTTAAAAGAAGATATTAAGATGAAGAAGAATTAGATTTAAGATGGGGATGACAATATTTACAGTGAAAATTTACTGGTTGCTTTCATTTGGATTTAGAAAAAAATTTTTATACTTGAAATAAAAGTTATTGGAGCTTGGTTAACCGAAGAGCAGGCGATGTAAAAAGATGATTAAAAAACATCACAGTCGGAGGTAGAAAAGTTGATTTAAAAAAGATGTATAATTGTTGACTGAAAAAAATCAAAGAACTACAAATTAAAACTAATAAGAAGTTAATGTATAATCTTCGGTTTAAAGAAACTGAAAAAATTAATATTGATCAGAATCATTGGGATTTGGTAAAGAGGGTAATTTACTCCTACATTGTTTAACCTCAAGGGACTTACTCAAAACAAAGGGAATGAATTCAAATTTCACCCAGAAAATATCACCTTGAAGATTAAAAAAACATTTATAGAACAAAGTGATAGAAGCCGAGGTAGATACTGGTTTTCAAAATCTCTAGCTAACTCAAATAATGTTAAAAGGTACTGTTAAGCACATAAATACTATCCGTAGTTTTGATTTATAAGAAATGAATTAATTAAATTCAAAATATATCAAAACGTGTTCTTTAAATATCATATTATAACCGAAAAATTTTACGTTGTTGACAATATGGCATTTACTGCTTATATAGGAACAGATAGAATGTATGAATATAATGGTATAATTAAAACAAAAGAAAGAGACCGATACAAGAATTATATATGTTCATTTGCAGAAGAGAAGTTATGTACAGAAATTAAATCTTTGTTAATAAGAGTATTTTATTGATTAAAATCAATGAAAGGACAATTTTTTTCAAAAATTCGAAAATAGTTTTACTATTTCCATGTAGGATATTGGTAAATCAATCCTTTAAGAACACAAAACTCTTAGTTATCAATGAATATTCACCGTTTTAGCAAAATTTCATTATCAAGTTTCAATAGCAGTGAGAGAGCCAGCAGATGATCGTATTGAAAATGCTTGGAAAGAATATAAATTTAGAGAAAAAGAGTCTTTGGTTTTACTCGAAAGTGGATAGAGAAATAGGTAAGCAGAATTACATTTTGTTTTGAGTTAAGAAAATTGAGTATTATTTTTGCTAAAAATTAGTACTCACATAAGAATATCAATAAGTTATACGACTTACTTCTTTGCTGTAGTTATTTTACAACATTTTATTTAAACCCTCATATCGCAGCATTTATTGATTAAAAATAATTGTTGATAAATTACGGCATTTACTAATTAGGCAATGGTAGCATTTATGAATTTAAAATGATCGTATTTGGGCTCAAAACTGCGCAAGATTGTTTTCAAAGATTAAGAGACACAATGTTGAAAAAACAAAAAAATTCTTTGGCTTATCTTTTTGATATTATAATATTTTTAAAAACATTATTAGAACATTAAACTAAATGAAGGGGAATTTTAACTCATAAAAGATTCTGGATTTAAATTAAAGCAAAAAATATTGAATCGATTCTATCTAGGTGGATTTTTTGGTCAATGCTATCAGCTCTAAAGGAATAAGAATGAATGAGGACAGAGTTAAGACAATACTAGACTGACCAATATCGTAATATTTAAAGTCAATACTAAGATTTTTTTTGGCTCACAAGTGCATAAAAATGTTTTAGAATATATTAATGTTCCCTTGAATGCATTTGTGAAAGTTATTAAAAGATTTAACAAAATATATTTGAACAAAAATTTATTTTATCAATAATAATAAACATATAATGTTTTATCAGGCCAGGAAATTACCACTTTGCTGATGTTAATACCTATATAATTTTAAGAATCGATGCATCCAGAAGGGTTTAGAGTTTTCTGTTACACAAGGTATGCAAAATAGAGTATCCGATATCATCCCTGGCCGAAAGCTAAGAGATCTTGAAACAATATATGGTTATATAAATAGAGAGATTGTTGCTTTAAAACTGGGAGTCGCTAAATTCGGGCATTATTATCTGAAAAGAATTTTTTTTATCGCAATAGATTCAAATCAATTAGTTTACTTGAAAAACTTAAGACTCCCACGACAAAGATTTTGTAGCTCATCACCTTCGTAAACTCGCTTAATTTTACAATCCGACATATCAATATGAAAAAGAATGGAGTGGTCGACACAAATTCAAGAGCAACAATAGCAGTAACTCATGTGAAGGAATGCAAAGGATCCGAAAAAGATATTAAAAATATGATTAAACTTATGAGCTTACCATTAAATGAGAAAAGTATTAACGTATGTGAGAAATTCAAATTTATTAGGAATGATAAATTACTTTTTAAAATTAAATAAACAATTTTCTGCAAAGCCAAAGACGATTTTAGCTTTTAGTTGTGGCAATATCGATTTGTGCAATGAAATGATTAGTTATTTTTAATAAATGGGCATTGATCATTATGGTAAATATAAAACCTTTGATGAATTAAAGAGGCACAATTTTTGCCCCATAATGTATTTAAAGATATTTGAGGTAACCTTCAGAAACAAAAATTCTAAAATTCATAAAGGTTAAAACATGGAAAAGGTTCCATTAGTGCCTAGTATAACCTCTAATCGATTCGAAATATTAAAAACTAAATGTGCTGCCTTATTTGGAGTAGAGTGAGGAGAAAAAATATTTTATCCTGTTAGTTGACATATATACCAAATGGGTGGATTTATTTGTTTAATTGACAATCAATTCACAAATTTTTTAAACAGCATGAAAAGGCTTATCTTGCCTTTTGTATGGTGAAAAAAATCTCCTTTGATACTGGAAAACAGTTTGAATAGACATTTATCAAATGGATTTATACGAAGTTAAATATAAGCTAAACGCACGTTTTTTTATACCACGCAGAAGCAAATGGACTTCCCGAGTCCACCATAAGAGCATTAAATGAGAAAATAAGAATTAATAGGAATGGAAAATAGATAGATGTGATGAACATGAAGATATTATTGTCTGCAAAATTAGGAACATAAGCTAAAAATCAACTTGCAAGACACCTACAGAATTAGTCAATGGAAATTTTAGAAATATTTGACAATCATGATTGATGAAAGATAGCAATTAAAAGCCAAAACAAATGCTTGAAACTAAAATTATCAAAGGGCGTTAAAACATAAAAAAATATTCAAAAAAAAGACATAAGACCAAAGAAGTACATCTTGGGTTAATTTAAAAAAACAAGTATTAATCAAGTACCAAAAAAAATGTTTCAAATGTTGGTGTGAGAGACCATTTTAAATTATCTAATTAAAAGCACTTAACTATAAAATAATGGATGACAAACAGAAACTGCAAATTGTTCATTAAGACTGGTTTAAAATTTTATTAACGAAAACACTGAGGAAATTTATTTTAAACAGAAAACATCAGACGATTTCAAAGAAGAAACAGCACAAAATAATCAAGAATAAAATAAAACCAATCTTTCACCGAAAAATAAAACGAAGGAAAGGATACAATCAGATAACCTTGTTTAAATTTGAGCTAACAAACTAAGCATCTTAAAAGGCAAGAGATGTCAATGAATATCTGCGAATATTCTAGAACCGAACAAAATAAACAATAAAAGTTATAGTTCCTTAAA
Organism: Oryzias curvinotus; assembly: GCA_023969325.1. NCBI lineage: Eukaryota > Metazoa > Chordata > Actinopteri > Beloniformes > Adrianichthyidae > Oryzias > Oryzias curvinotus. The sequence continues at coordinate 31,466,887 of CM043717.1, read as the reverse complement.
TTAAAAGAATTTAATTTTATATTCGAAAAGTATTCTCATCAAAACTAGGTTAATTGTCTGATTGGATATACACATAAATTCGAAAGTAAAATTACGAATCCATTTTATACATGCGATAAAATTTTCAGGATTCCATTTCCTTTAAGGGGCTTGGCTGTGATGCTTGTTTTCTTAATTTCCACAATTTTATTATTTTTGAAAATTAGCAATGATTCCAGTGATCTTTCCTGATCTAAATGAATTGACCTGAGTAATGTAAATTTACAATATTATATTCACAAATTTTTTGCGGTTGATTCTTTAGCTTTGTCTTCAACCAAAACCACCCCTACTCATTTCGAAATTAGGTATAACTAGTATAAATCTATTTTATGTAGTAGTTAAATTTATAGTTTAGGAAAGATTCAAAATTCCAACCATCAAAATATCCATTTATTCTTATAAACTAAAGAGGGTTTCTTAGTTGAAATTAATCAATCTATCCTAACAATAAATTTCTATTTTTTCACTCTATTTATGACGTTACTCATTTCTGACAAATAGTAATGTCTGTGTAACAAATCGAAAAAGTTAGCTAACTGCTCGACACCATAGTTATCTCTATATGTTTTTTTAATCAAACCAAATATTTTAGATTCGTAAACGATATAATGCTTGTTATTATTTTAGATAAAAAAATACAATTTACGTCTTATTTATTTTCTTCGTAATTTACTACAGTCACTAAAAAAAATGCATCTAGTTCCTTAAAGAGATAATTAAGGCAATGTGCTTTATTAAATAAGTTCAAAAATCCTGTATCATATTGGTACTAATGCACTTTGTTTTATAACTCCAATATTATTGTAACACAAGACATAAATTAGAATGGTTACTATATTGAGTTTTATAGGGAGATGATTGATATAAATGTGTGTTTAGAATACATAAAAAGTCGTATGCCTCATTATTTTTTCCATCTTTGAAATTCACAAAATATTTTAGAGAATTATTATCCACATAAATGTTAAACGACGACTTACCAAAAAGGTAATAATATATGTTTGTTATTGGCCAAAACATAAAAAAACATTTTTTACGAGCTGTAGAATAATTAGTTTCATTTTCTTCAACTTATGACATGAAAAATATCTGTGAATCAATACTGTTGATTATTTTTCGACAATGTTAGTCCTAATTGGACAGTTGAGACATCACTAAACACATGTTAACGCTAATAAGAGAAGGTAAACTTTAACATAAAAATATTATGTTAGTTATTTTAAAAAATTCAAAAGCATTTTCGAATTCTATAAATAAAAAAATTTTTTTTTTATTCTAATTAAAAGAAGTACAATTTTTACATAAATTTCGATAAATATATGATAATATCAGAAAAATTTATGGATATTTTTTATCTGTTAAAATTTTTATGTATCCAGTATATTATTTAAACTTTTACACTATTTTTATTTATTTTAATTCAGTATTTTAGTTTTATATTTTTAAGAAATTCTATTTTTTATGCATGTATTAAAAATTTTTCTGGTTTTAACCTGAGACCCATATTCCTAATTTTATTAAATATTTTTTAAGGAGAGCCTTAAGTAAATTTTTCTGGTTTTCTAAATTAATTATGCCAGCTAAAATAAAATTGCAGTCGTACGATTTCCAATTTCAGAATTCAAATGTTTCTAACTTTTTGTTAGAGCACAATTCAATCTAATCTACATGATATATAATTAATAAATAGCACATCCAGGGTCTAAGATAAATCCTATCTAACTCATATAATTTTTAAAAACGGTATATTCCAACATAGGGATTCAAGGTCTAAAAAAATTATTTTTTGTCTAGTAATTTCTCTCCAAATTCATTGACATAAAATGGAGAATACTGTGGAAGCTTTATCACCTGATTATGACCCCTGTAATAAACTGAAAATTGTTTTTTAATGCTTCTTGAGCAGTTAAACCACAAGTGAAAGACAATAGTTCGGACAGGGTAGAATTATCATTTTGTTTAAAATGTCTTAAACTGTTTTTACAGATAAATCTTTCAGTGCAGCTCTAACCTAGACAATTTCTTGAGCTAGGTTTTGCATTTTATAAGGCGAGTTCGTGCTCAATAATAAAATTTTTTCCAATGTGCTTATTATTCTCTAAAAATGCATTCCCAAACTTATTAAATTCTTGACTTTCAGTGATAAAAATTATCCAAAAGTGTTGATCAATGATTAACTTGATTATATTTATGTGAAATTTAACACTTAATTTGTATTTAGAAATAAAGTTACATTCAATAATTTAATCTCCTTTCAGGTTTTTAATACATAAAAATCCCTCTTATATCAAAAATTTCTAATCTCAATTCTAAATTTTTTTATCATCGTAAATATTTTTTGTCCACATACAGTAAATAAAGAATAAAAATAAGAATGATGATAAAAATTATCAAGATTATTGTCACATTTTTTAAAAATAAGAAGATTTGGCATAAACAAGAGCTACTGCATAAAAATCGAAATATTCCTGGACTGAGGCATAGATCATGTTGTTTTAGAAATAAACGATTGCTCTAATTTTTTTTAAACACTATTCTGCTTATTATGGGACCTGCTTATTATAAAAAAGTATCTTCTTCTTGTTATGTATTAGCTTGTTTGAAGTCCCTTTATTTTAAGAAGGTCGATATCCTTAAGTAAAACTGCAATTTTAGATTAATTATATGACTTTTTATAAAACCAATAGATTCTTATCTTTCAGAGTTTTTGTTAAGGTTTTGTCTTGTTGGGATGATAAAATCACTATCAGTAAGATCGAAAACGCAAGTAAACGTGCTATTTTTTAAGGAATGGCATTAAAAAGACCACCTAATACCATTTTATTTGTAGGATAAAAAATACAAACTATTTTGTATGAGTCGTCCATTCGGTTTTTACCAAAAATTAAATATAAATCAACTCAAGTTTTGTTTAAAATTTGCTAAACAATAAGGATAATTTTAATAATCCAGTGAGCTCTTCTCTAATCTAATTTTTACTTGCCATTTCATTAATAGCTGAAAACTTATACAAATCAAGCTTTATTAACTGAAATAACTTGTATTCCATCTTTTTTCACGATAGTAAACTTTTTAGCCAAGCATTATCACTTTATCTCAGTTATAATTCTAAGTTATCTAAAATTCTTCTGGAATATTAAAAAAATTATACCAAAGTGATTCCAATGGAATAATTTTTTCGCTGACACAAAAATAATCAGTTTAATATAATATCTAGTATACCTAACTTTCATTGGTAAAAATTGTAATAAAGTTTATATACCATCGTCGAGTATCTTGGGCTTTTTTATGAAATTTCAAAGGGATCAATGTTAATTCCATATGATTACTTTAAAGCATTGATTTTATGTTAATAGAAACGATGATTCTATCTGGAAACCGAATTCACTTGAATTAAATTGAAGGTGGTAACGTTAACAAATAAACATAGGCGAACATTTTAAAGTTGGCAGCCTAACAATTACAATTTTTCATTTAACGTCGAAGGTTTTTCAACAGCAAAGCGCAGTCTAGTCTCATCAAATTTCATGAGACATACCATTGATATCATCTATCTTGAAAAAAGCCTTGAGAGAACAAGAAAGAAAATCCATTTCGCTAGATTGATTCAGGACCTCTGATGCTACTTTAACGCGGAATACTACTTCTGAAGTCATCTAAATAAACTGCCTTAAATTTGATGACGAGACATGTCGCTTGATACACATGAGAAGACTGGTTTAATCGAGTAACACTCTCAACTTCTATGATAGCGTTGGACATTTTTATCTAGAGGAAATATTAAGATTATTACATTAAAATAATTTTAAATTTTAACTACAATAGAGTGTATTTAATACCTATCTAATACCTTGTTAAGAAAGAAGAATCGATATGTTGTCTGAGAATATCTCATTCTCGACCCATTACTTAAAGAATGATCAAATAATTTTTGTATTAAAGGAAACGCAATATAAGAGACGTCTGTTCACTGTCAGAAGAAAGATAATTATGCTATATTAAAATATCTTTGATGCGGTTTTGGCTAATGATGTTCTAAAATTGTTAAGAAAAGTTTCTTTCATGGAATAAACAGGGGTGTTATGATTTTCTGCACAAAAATTTTTTTATCTCAGAATAGTAGAATCTACATATGCAAGTTCTGGTTGCTAGTAAGATTGTAAAAAAGAGTCCGATTTATAAGAACGGCGTTTTGGTTGAATAAAACAACTTTTTTAGAAATATGTCATTATTAATGACTAATAATTTATCGGTCTTTTATAATCAAAAATTTAAAAGCCATTATTACAAGCAAGTTTTATTTAGTTTTTAGATAAAGTCTCTTTAATAATTTTTTCTTATCAATAATAATGCAAGTGATGTAACAACTTTCATTTTCAATATTTAGATGTAAAATTGTGTAAAGTTAAATGAATTTAATTTGTCGATAGTTGTAAGAGTAAACCGATTTTTCGGTCTGTATAACGATATGACGTTCATTTTACGTCATCATGTTAACAATAATCATACATGGTTTTGTGTATTTTATAAATCATTCTAGCCTAAAAAATATCTTTAAAGTATTTTTGAAGGCATTTATTATAAGAAATAATGAAAAAATTTTAAAATATTTAAATATTTTTATTAAAAATCAAGTAAAAATTTGAGTCATACAAGTAGATAATTTCTATCTCATAGTCACTAATCTTGATAGTAAATAATTGGTTGGTGTAAAATCGAATGATTTAAACAAAAAAAATTCGTTTAATTATCAGGTGAATGTCTCAATGTGTTTGATTTTCATTTTAAGCATTTTCATATTCCTTGAATCATCTGTTAATTGTTCTTCCATCACCGCTATTTGTCTTTATGACTTTGGGGACCAAACAGGAAAAGTTCCAAACCGTGTTCTTTTTGAAAAAGGATTGAAGGTTTCAATACACGGGGATCATACTATATTTAATCCGCAATCATCTCCAGATTGCGAAAGAATCACTCCACAAATAGTGCCCAATATTAGCATGTTTTTTTCTACTACTGATGATGGTTGTTGTTATCTACAAACTACTCAATGCAAGTGGTTTAAACCTCCTAGACAGTCTGTGGAGGAGCATCTTTTAGGTGTAGTGAGAAAATGTGGATATCTTGAGGGAAAAATTGCAAATGTTGTCTGTAGTGATTATAACTCGACTAATCATAACGTCATTAACAGAATAACCGTAAATTCTCGTAATCTCAGAGTTTCTAATATTTATACTTTTGGATGTCAAAGAGGAAGATCTTTTTCATTACCTTGGGGCCAAATCTTGGATTCATGGCTGAATAAAACAATTTCGATTAATGTTCGCCAAGGATTAGTGCATTATGGCACAGATCACAACTGAGCTCTTTTACAAAAAAAAAAAAAATTCCTTACACAACACTTTTTTAGTTATTTTTCCATTTATTTTATAATCGTTAAATAGAATCATTATTTTTTTAAATTTTGATTTTTAGTATTTTGTTACTATTTAATTTTCACTTGTTAGGTTAATTTACAATATTATTATGTTGATCGATTTTTCAAGCAATTTTTCCTTTATAGATAGTTTTTATATCCTTTTATTAATATAACCTAGTAAAAATTTATTTAAAATAAGTCTTATTAATTTAATGAGAGAGAATCCGAATTTTCCTTAATTAATTGATAAAATTTTATGCAAAATTTAGTGATCAAGTGCCATTTAACTTTTACGAAAATGGTTGTGTTTAAATTAGTTGATAATAAATGTTTATTTCTCAATCAAGCTATGAGTTTATGCTTTAAATCTAAAAAAAATATGTTTAACTCATTGTTATGAGTCTTACTTACATGACTTCGATAGTTGACTAATTTAGAAACGCCAAAATATTGACGAATGCATTTGCATCTTAGATACCTTTTCTTACTCGTTAATGTTAAAAGAACTTAAAGATACCACAGATGGGTAGATTTACTTTAATTCAGGTCAAATAGAAAACTTACACATGTTCAAACGATAGAATATTTCTGACCCTTAATTTAGCAAAACAAATGTTTAAGTTTTAAAACCTTTGCTAGCTCCAAAGACCTGTCTTACCCAGTCATATTTCGAGCAACAAATAAGTGACGCATGCTGCTGCTAGAAAAGAATGTTTAGAAACAATAATGAAAAGTGAATTTTGTTAGTGATTCATTCCATTTTTCGCTACTTTAAGTCTAACTATTACAGATGCTCATCTGATTAAACTGCTCTAACCTGAATAATATCAAATATGGCTTGATAAGAATGATAAAAATGCCCAAATAGAGCAAAACATTCAAATTCTTTTTTTTTCATTTTACATTCGCTGAAAAGAATATTTTAATTAAAAATTTTATTATTATTTCTCGTTTTCGCAGAAAGTAACAGAGATAATGCACATCCAAAACTTTGATAAACAAGAATTATCGATCCGTTGTCTCCAAATAGCTTATATTGTCCTAATTAAAGGAGATCAACAATAAAAGAGAAATTATGGGGTATAAGTGTCATAAACCATCTCTTTTTTCAGAACTCAAAACAGAAATATATAAATATCAACTCATTCTATTGTTGAACCAAATTAACCTTATGATCATCAATAGTAAATAAGTAAAATTAATTTAATTGAATCAAGATAAGTATGACGATATTCTGTCCTAAAAAAATGACTTTCATGGAGATATTAAAATAGATAAATATTTTGAACAAACTCCTGATCACAAGTTCTATTGCAAAAAATTATAATTGATCATAATGACAGAGTATAAGTAAAAAAATGTTTTTTTATTATTTTTCACTTTTTTTGTTAGGTATGATTAGGGCTTAATGTTTTAAAAAATTTTTTTGTTCTTTCTAACGCAATACTTAAATTTATTTCTCAAAAAATTATTCGACTAAGATTTTCATAAATTTTTGTATCGTCACTATTTTTTGCATATTTATTTTAATTTTTTTAAATTTACATTGCATAATTTTACGTAAAAATCGAATTTATGCTGTGTTCAACAATAAAAGCTGCGATTTAAGTAATTTTGAGGATGATTTTACCTATTTTTTTTATTATTTTTCTTTCTAATTATTTTCTAAACAATTTTATATAAATTATTAAAAAAAATTATTTTGAATCATCAAAAAAATTAATAAATAATTTTAGCCATACATTTGAGAGTAAACATTAATTACAGTCTTATCTAGAAGATAATTTCTATCTTATAGGCACTTAAAACGTTAGATTAAATGATTGGCAGCTAAAAATATTAATTTTTTACACCGAAAAATTTATAATAATAATTAGTTTTAATATTTAATGAGTTTCCTTTTTATACTGACTGTTTTTCTATCCCTTTACTTTGTTCTGTCTTCTTCCCCAAACACTGCAGTTTGCTTCTATGACTTTGGTGACCAAAGAGGAAGAGAGCCAAACCGTGTGCTTTTTGAGAGAGGATTGAGATTTTCGAAACATTGGGATCATACTATATTTAATCCGCAACCGATAATGGCTGTTGTTATTTACAAATTACACATTGCAAGTTTTTTAAAAAATCTAAACAGTCTACAGAGCATCATCTCTTAAGTGTGGTGAGGAAATGTGGATATCTACAGGGAATGACAGAAAAAGTTGTCTGCAGAGCTGACAGCTCAACTGATCACAATGTCATAAATAGAATAACCGTCAATTCTCTTGACCTATGAGTTTCTTACATTTTCCTTCTTGATGTCAAGAAGAAAAGCCTTTTTATTACCTTGGGCCAAATATTTGATCTGTGGCTGAATAAAACTGTGATTCTTGATGTTAGCCAAGGATTAGTACATTATGGAAAGAATGGCAACTAAGAAATTTTTCAAAATAAATTGAAATAATTCATGACTCCTATTTTTGAATTAATTTCACTTTTTGCTGTCATTCGTCAGCCAAATATTTTTTTTCAAATTTTGTTTCTCATTGTTTTTTTTTATTTACATAGTAATAATTGATTTTTAAACTAACGATCAATAAATATTCAATCCTTACTGTTGAGATTTCCATCATTATAAGTTTTCCTATCCATTTCTTATTAACGGGTTGGAATGTGTTGGCTTGAAGTGATTCTTTACTTAAGTCATGTGAGGGTATCTGAATTTACTTACAAGTAATTGGTAAACGATTTTAAAAATTTCTCTAGTCATTCTCCATTAAAATTTTACTTTAAATTTTTGTATTTAACATTGGTGTAAAGTTATTGATTATTTTTTAAAAGTCAAAATTTTTTACTTCGAATTTAAAAATCTTACTTTTTTCACGATTTTGAATCAGGATGAGATTAGTTTCCTAAGTTGGTCGATGGGAACATTGCAAAAATGGTGCTGAAGAAATTAGCGTTTTCTACATCATACCGATGAATACCAAATAAAAAGAAACGTACCATGCTTCCCTGAGAAATTTAATTCACTTTAAATCTGAATAAGGTGGATAAGAAGACCATGTCGAAACTGATGTTGATTTTCGAACCGTCACTCAGAAATGTCACTTTTTCAATTAAATGTCTAAGGGTTTGTCAACAGCAAACTACAGTCTCCTCTATTTATATTTATGGAATAAAATATTGACCTGATATATCACCCAAAAACGTAATGACAGAACGATAAAGTCAACCTGTTAACAAAAAGGAATTCGTGCACTCTAAAACAATCGAGAGGTGGACGCATATTTCTACAATTATATGATCTAACAGCCATAAGCTGAACGACATCATAGGTGGCATGATATACACGAGAATACTGCCTAAATCTAGAAACACCTTTAACCTAGAAATTTCGGTTTTATGTCTTAAATTCTCTGATTGAAATATTTCAATCATATAATGTAAAATTTTTCCTGGTTTTAGTTATAATAATATATTTAATACTTATCGAAAATCTGTTTAAAGAAAAGCATTTATACTTTGTCTGCATATAGTTTAGTCTTGATCCAAAAATACAAGAATTACAAACTAATTATTAAAACATCCGCTTAAGGCTAAATAGGAGACACCAATGAGTTCTAAACCGAAAGATCTTAATGCCCAATCAAACTTTTAGTAAATCTACATTGGCCAACGATAGTCAATAATTGTAAAAAAACTTTTAATTCTTGGCAGTCGAAGAAATATCATGAGGTTTTGCACACGATTAAAAGACAATGCTGATATTCAAATTGATTAATATTCAGGTGTAGTTTCTGTTTGTCATTATTTTTTGTAACAAATAAAAATTTTTAATGCCGAAAAAGAAATTTTTTTAATAGCCAAGCTTTTTTCATCGATTTAATTAATATAAGGGCTATTTTTAAGGTCTTTTAGATAAAAAATTCTAAAGAAATCACTATACAAAATGATTATTTTTTAATAATGTCAGTTATTTAATGTTTTTACAACCGATTACTGGACACATGATTCGACGAGTAATTAGTTGTTACAATGTTTTCTTTTAAAAATTTTCTGTTGTTAGACTTGATGGACTATTAAAACATTTTTTTTTGAAAAATATAATTATCATTTTTATCATTATTTAATTAAAGAGTTATTCGAAATACTGAGAATGCGCATAATTAATCTCAGTAAGCTGTATTGATAATGTTTAAAAAGCTCCATATTATCTTAATTAGTTTTTGCTTCACCCGTAAATAATCTCCTTACTGCTTTTACAACAAGAATTACATCAAAGATTTACAATAGGAGGTTATTCTGTCTTAGCTGAAACGAAGTCAGGGTGAAAAAAGGTGTGCTTTGGCCTCCACTGTTTACCTCTAAGACTAGCATTTAGTTCAATTAAGTTTTTTTCAGAAAAGTACCCTAACAATCTACTGACTCATTAAACGATTTTATTCAGGAGAGTTCGAACTAAAATATTTTTTTAGAAGACTGTAGTTTAGAATCATTCTTGTCACTGACGATGTTAAGAAATAGAAAAGGGCTTAATATGAGTGAGTTTTGTAAATATAATTAAAAGAATAAATAACATTTGATCTATATATTACCTATAGATACCATGGTAATTTTTCCTAAGTTCCAAAAAAATGTTTCTTGTCGACATTCTATATTAAACAATGAAGATAGAATATTAATAAATATTGCTGCTTAAAACTTTGTGATTATTCATTTTTATTTTGCGCCAAGAAAATAGTTATTTCTTGGATGGTTTCGATGTGAATTCTTTTGCGAAATAAACAGGTCCAGCTCGTATACATTTTAAATTTAATTTGAACGTTGCATTCACTACTCAAAATTTTAATTTTTTATTTTTCTTCAATTAAACCTATTTAAGATGCATAATGTTTTTGTAGAAATGTGAGAAATTATTTTCTTGGTCAAATATTTTCTGGCAAGTAACGAATTTAATATTGAATATAATTTAGAATAAAATAAATTGTATAATTTTTTATTAAGATTTGTTTTTGCTTAAAATACTACAATTTTTTTGTTTAGAATGAATAAAATGTGTTATAAAAAATTTCTTTCGAATATTTTGTTAGAAATTTTTTTATCATTTTTTGCTGGAAAAAAATGCTTCACATCATAAGTAAAATTATACAGTATTCAATTTGTAATTTGAACCTAAACAATGCATATTTTTAGTTTGAACGTACTCAAAATTTTAAAAATTTACTAAATATTATATCAGCACTCAAATGCAGTTTAAGCTTTGTTCAAATTAAAAATTTATTGCTAATTGTTGGTCAAAATTAGAAATTTACGTTTTTGTGGTCATTTTAAATAAAGAATAAAATCACATCCAAATTGTAATTTTATTATTAGTTAAAAAATTGGAAAAAGTTTATTTTGAATTATTTTAAGTTTATGATTGAAAAAAAATAAGTATTCATTCAAGTTCTTGATGGGCATTTTTTGATCAAGATTTAGATCCTTCTAGTCTAGTTGAATCATCAGAAAATCAGTTCTCTTTATTTATCAACCTTGCAAAAAGTTAAATTCATCTTTCTGTAGATCCCAACAACTTGAGATCGTTTATAGATAGGAAAATCTCATTCTCTGAAACATTAATTTCTCAATCTCCTGGCTGAGAACCAATCAATGTAAAACCAGTCTGCGGTCATAACCCAATTTGATTTTACCATCATCTGTTTACATGTGATTTCTACATTATAAGCTCCTAATGTGTTTATTAAATTCTTACTGCTAACCTTGGCTTAAACCCTCTATTATCTCGTTGGTTGGTTAATGAACTGTGATTTAATCTGGAAATATGCTGATATTTTATCAATTCAAAAAATTATTATTTTTATTCAATAAAAATAAAAGATACTAAAAATTCTTTTTAAATACTTGATGTATGTCATAACCGTTCTCAAACTAGATTGTAAAAAAAAGAACAAAAGAAAAGAAAAACCTCACCAGTTAGGTATTTAAATTTTAATAATAAATTGATTATCACACGATTAAAAATACCAGTAAGGTTATTAAATATCCTTTTTTATAAAATATTAAAATGACAAGTATTCTAACCAGTATATTTTTAAATTAGCTGTTGGATGATATTCTAGCAATTTAATTATTTTTCATGTAAAAAAACTTAAATTTATTAAAAATTTTTAAACAATAACATAAAACAGTTGTATATAGTTAATTGCTATTCACGCAATATTCTCTTATAAATTAAAAAATAACATTGAAAACAAAAAGTGGAAATATTGTCTATATTTTTTAATATTAACCTTTGGCACTTAATAAACTGAATTATTTTACTTAATTATATTTCAAATTCACAAAGATTATTATCTCGTTATTAGCTTTATACTCATTAATTAGTGAAAAAGTACCCCTGTATGATAAATTTAATATATTTATTTTTCAAATTAAAATATTTATTTTTTAATGGTTTGTCGATTTTTAAAACGAATATTGCGATTAATTACATTAAAAAATTTATATTGCTTAATTAATTTTACCGGCCTCCACCTTCCCCCTGTCTCCCCCTTTTCGTTTTTCCCGCCCCTCTTCGGTTTGTTCTCTCACCTTTCTTCTTTACGTCACCCCATCAACTTCCTCGAAGCCCACGTTATTTTCGGTTACCTACTCCAGGCTCAACCCTAAAATGGTAGTAAATTTATTATGACTGATACGTAATAATATCACAATAATCCCTCTGTGTCTCGTAAACTGACCAATTTGTTTACTTCGTATCTTTTAACGGACACTTTCATAAGCTATTATAAGAATTTTGTGAACTCAACAATTGACACAGTTCTTAGTGTCGTATTAGGTCTCAGCTTCTTGTTTCCCTCATTAAAGGGAGGTTACATAAAGAGTGGAAAATCAAGGTTCGCAAGAGGTAAGATTGGAATTGGACAAGATGGTAAGCGTTAGGAAAAGTGCGCATGCGACCAAAATGGACACCTCTAATTTCAGATTTGTCGTCAACAACATAAGCACCATATCAGAATCCAAGTACTGATATGACCGCAAAATCTTAGGACGAGCTATAAAGAAGAAGAATGCTAGTTAATTTTTGGGTATTTTGACATACTTTTAATATATTTTATAGATTTAACGGTCAGGAACATTTATTAAAGAACCTATCAAATAAGTACGCACAAATTAACTATTATAATCGTAATAACAATAATATTTGCCCCGATGAAAATTTAAAAAAAACAATTTGTGAACATATTTTATTATTGTTTGATTAAACAATCTTTAAATTATTAAAGTATATTTTTTTCATCTAAAAACTTAAATCAACAATTTATTTATCATCAAATTACAAAAAATAAAACAGATTACAAAAGATACAAATTTTTATGACAAATAAATCAAAAGAAATTAGACAGCAATAAAATCGCTTAAAATTTAAAAAAATAATGTACCAAATCACTTTATATAAGAACATAATAATTGATTTTCTTTTAAATTTCCAATAGTAAAATATTTTTCCATATTCTTATACAATAATGATCAAACGTACAAAAATCTGGAATTAACACAATACAACCATATATAATACAATATGATTAAAAAAATGGAAAAACCCAACCATTATTAGTTAAAAAATTGACTTGATTTTCCCAAAGTATTTTCAACAAAAAAAATCAAAATTTAGTAAGCAAAATGATTTGTTTCTATTTAAATATAGCAACTCAAAAAAACCTTTTTCATTTATATCTCACTTTAAGTATAACATATTAAAATTTTCTGCTATTTCATTAATTCTAATTGAATACTTGCTTTTTTCCCTTTTTTTTGCCCGACCCTACTGCTCTCTTGTTTTAATAACCTTATTTTAGGACTAAAATTAAAATTTTGATAATAGTTAAAAAATCAAACCTGATTTTTGGAAAATACTTCTTAACTCAACTTTTGAAATAAGAGAATTTATATAATCGACGTTCTATAATAACTCTTAAATAATTATTTAACACAAATTGTCTACACCATAATATTCTCTGTACATCAGAAAAATACTTAATTCCCTAAATTTCAAAAATTTTGAAAAACACATCGCCTTTGAATTTTTTTTATGAGGATTATAAAAATAACTACAAAAGAAATTAAATAATAGCTCTATTGTTTTTAATATTTAAGTTATTGAAATGTTAAACTTGACTTTTTTGAATTTATATCTAGGCCAAATTTAAAATTTACTCAACATATAATTTTTTAAATACCATTAAATTAATCGCATTTTCTAGATTTGTGCTGTACCGGACAGTGCGAGCACGGTTGTGGGGTCTAACACTGTCTGTAATTATTGGATCGGACACGTTGCAATCATGAATCCAATGGCACATCATCAGTGTGATCTGGTACAATGTAGTTGGATACTATAATTACACGCTATGTAAAGAACATTCGCGAATCTAAGGTGAGGGGTGTAGAGGCAGTGGTGTTTTGGTTTCAAACTGAGAACAGATGTGTAATATTTCAACACCTGTGACTAGCATCTTATTTATTCAGACGGCACACAGAAAGAATATATAGATACAACTGGATAGTCTTCATAGCTTGTTCGAGGTGCATATAGAAAAGTGTGTATGGAAGTAAGGAATTGAGTGCTCAACCCCTTATAGGAGGGAGTATCATGCCTGACAAGATAAGACAATAATTAATGTACGACAGCACGGTGTGAGACAAAAGATACTGTACCATCGCATGTCGCTTAAGAATCTTCAACTCTTATACTACATACCTATGTAATCTATATTGGAAGCACATACGGTAGTGGCTATGGGTCATGCATAGTACGTAAAGTTATATGTGTTTAAGAAGAGGTAGAGTGTTGTGAAAGGGGTGTACTGATTATTGGAAAGATACGATGAAGAAATGCAACAAGTAGGAGGAGACCTAGCCTTAAAGTTGCTGTCTAAATGGTAGCAAGCGAAACCCTGATCGGAGGTTAGTTGTCAGTGTAAGACGAAATGGGTGGATACAAGAATTTGATCAATGCACTATCGCCGGGCAAAACGAAAACATTGGGATGAACCGGTAGAAGCAGTGTCAAATTCGAAAGTGTATGCCAAAAATAACACAAGTGCGTTATGAGCGGGTGCAACAGGGTGAAGGGTGTATCTGCCGTTAAGGAGAATTGGAGCAAAAGGTGGTTGGAGATTTAACGCAGGTGAATAGAATTTTAATTGAATTATTACTATCTATTTTTTAATTTGTTCGAGTATTGTTTCACTTAGGAAATTAAATGTTATTCATGTGATTTTAAACAATAATAATATTTAAATTACCAAATGTTCTCATTAATTTATCATATCAAAAACTGCGCATTATTACAGTTATAATTTTAAATTTATAATTTGAACAAATCATTTATAACTAAAATGTGTAAAAATTAAAAAAAAAAATTCAGATATTTAAATAGTTAATGTAAATCAATATACGAATTTGAATATTAATGTTTAATTTTTTATCTTATATTTTAATTTTTCAAAATTTTCAAATTATAATATTTTATTTTTTGTTACTAATTACAATATATCTGTAGTTAGATTTACAATTAATATGAATATTATATACGAAAAATGCATCAATAAGAAGAGAGATAAACAAAATATTTGCTTAATCTTGAAAAGGTAATAAATATTTAAAAATAATAAATTTTAAAGAAATAAATAATTTAAATTTCAAAATGAAAATGAAAATTTGCTAATACATATTTTGTACAGCAACGGTAAGATATTGTCGCATGTATTGTTGTTATTGTAATAGATGATTCTTTTTAAGAGAAAAATTTATATATTATTCCGATTTTCTTTGTTACATCATATTATCACTGATAAAATTTGAAAAATATATTAGAAATTCAGTAAATTTTTGATATTTGATCCTACTTATTGTAAGAAAATATTAAATGACAATCGTCGATTAAAAATTCTATCAATTGAATGTATATATATCTAATATCATTTTTTAACTTTTATTTTAGTGAAAATTTTATAAAGAACAATAAAATATTCGATATTTTGTGCTTTGAAAATTTTTTTAGATGCAGTTTTCATTTATTTGAATCGAAATATTTCATACCAAAATAAAGTAAATTTTTATTCAAGAAAGCCTTTATTTGCTACTTGTAGTGATGCTGTTATTGATCAAGGCGAGAAATGCGACTGTGGTGGTGAATGTAAGAAATTTTCGTAAAAGTAATGTATAAAAGAAGTGATCCTATTTATAAATGCAATTATCATAGTTGCGTACTAAATCAAACAATTAAAGAAAAAGAATCTGATTACGAAAAATAATATATCATTTCATTGGTTAATTATCATATTAATTATATTCATTGTTGTAATTCTTGGAATCTTGTTTCTTTTTCTTTGGGGTAGAAGACGAAAAAACTTTCTTTTTTTGAAAATAGAATACATTTGTAATACTGATTTCATCAAAAGTAATTCCAACATATTGATTCATTCACTAGATTATTTATATAATCGAGTAATAAAAAATATTTATTTTTTTCAGTTTTTTACTTTTTTAAACTAACAATTGAAAATAATTCTTTTAAAATCAAATTTATTCAAGTAATTATTCTTTTATTAAACATTATGACAATTATTTGATGATTATATTCGAGGTTCTGTAAGAATAAAAATAATTCTGCTAAAAACTAAGACATTTTATAATTATTTTATAAGCTGCCAAAAAATAATATTTTTAATAATATATAAAATTAGCTGATAAAAAAAGACATTTAGCATATAAATTATGATTACTAACATATCGTAAAAAAATTACAAAACAAAATTTTTTGTTTACAAAATGTAAGTCATAAAGTGTGAACAAAATTTGATATTTTTCTTATTAGAAAATAAAACTCAATATTTTTCTTTAATATTACAAATATTAATATTTAAAAGAATTTAATCTGTAAAGATACTTATGTTAAGGAGATTAATTTAACAAAAGATTATTTTTAACAGTTACTAGTTTTCATTTCTAAATAAACTTGACTTTATAATGTATTGAAATAAATTAGGTTATTTTTTATTCCTTTTTTTTTCAAAATAAAGAAAATAAAACTAATCAAAAATATATTTGGTAATAAATTAGTTTATTTACTTATATCCTAGTGAAGGCTCTCTCCACAGTTTCATCCCTCAGAATGTTTGTGTAAAGTTTAATTGATCAGATTTTTAGAGGTCTTAATCTAAAGTAGCGGTTTTTTATCTGTGTGGTTTATAACTTATTTTGACTGATATTTTCCATAAAATAATTATATTTTTTAAATATTAATTTTTAGTTTTAAATCTAGTATATTTATAAAAATGTTACATTTTATGTCTTAATGTATTTTAAATATTTTGGACTTCGAATTCTCTTTCGATTTATACAATCTTGTTATCCGATTACGAGTAAATAATTGATCAAATATATTTTTTTTCTCTATATTAGAAATTTTTATTCTTTTATTATTTGTTTTTTTATCATATTATGATTGTCGTAAAGCCAACCCCAATAGATAATAATAAAGTTTCCATATCTTCTATAGTATTAATATAACACTTTTTAAGTTTTTAGTGGCAAGTAGTAAATCCCTTTTACACTAAGATAGAAGCTAAGACTTTATATTTTAGAATTTCAGTAGGCTCTTGTGGATAAAATCGTGTCTTATCATCTGATGACGTTAAGTGAAAAGATATTCAGTAATTATTCGTTAGAGAGTTTCAACAACATTTCCACGACAACATACTATGAAATTGTTGATAAGGTAAAAATTTTTTAAAGATGTGTTTGAATCTTAAGGATTACCTTAAGCCATTAAAAAAGAGATTCGAAATATATGCCGAAGACTTCAATTATTTAAGATTTTATTTGAGTTTGATGACAGAGTAAAAGCCTTTGATACATGTCTTGATTTTAATTTAATTAGGTTATCGCAATATTTAATTTTCGGTAAATAAGACAAAACTCTGACATTAAAGCATTGTCAAGAATGATGGAAAGTGTGGATAAGTTCACATGTTCATTTTGAGCACTAAACAAAGAATATGTACTATTTTTTTCATTTTTAATAATGATGATTGAGTGAGATATGAGTTTGAGTAAGCTTTTTCTTTTAAAGCATCCATTAATTTCAGCAGTTAGAATTATATTTTTGACCTATTATTGGGACCCATGCTCTGAAAAAGGACTTTAACATGAAAAATTTTTAAAAAAGAAAAGCTTTGGTTGAAGGTAGCTAGATATTTAAAAGAGTGAAAGAATGGAAACTTTTAAACAGAGACAAGATATGATAACTATTAATTATCTTTTTGTGTTTGAAAAGTTTGAAAAAATTTTTACGTCAATCGAGAATATTCCTTACTTTCTTTTTTATCTTTTTTTAAATTTATATCAGAGACTCTATTGAAAGATGAGCAAAACCAGTGTCGTCGGAAAACATACCAAAGAAAAATTGAGTAAAACTTTTTAAGATTTTATTAATGAATTATATTATATTTTAAAGCATTTGATAACCCTTTCAACCATAAACGAGAAAATGTGTACCTTTGCTCGATAATCTATCCAAAATACAATACGTTGATAATTTATTTCGTCTTCTTGAGAAATTTTAGTACCGAGAAGATGTTAAGTTTCAAACTCTGGGTAAGAATAAAATTACTCGATATAATTCAACAAATAATTACATTAATGAACATTCTAAATTTTTTACAGTAATTATTAAAAATATTACGGTGTTTTTTAAATTTATCATGTTTTAAGTAAAGAGTGCTTAATAATGAGCGTAAATATTTGCATTAATATGACAACTATCAATGCATGGCTGATGTTCAAGGCATATGAAGATTAATTAAAAGCTACTACGGGGTTAATTTAAACATTGCTTATGAAGGTGACAAAGTTAAATCTATTAAGAATCCATTGGTAATAATGATCTATATATTTTTATCATATGGTATATGCCTAAGTAAGATCTTACTATAACATACAGATTTTAAAACAAAAGTTGATTTTTTAAAACAGAAAAGATTGTTAATTTCTTCTAAGAGAAATAAGATAAAAAAGTTATTTTTAATCCCTGTTAAAAATTCAAAGAAATAACTACTTTTTGATATGTATTAGTTTTTGATAAGGTTTTTATAAGATTTATTTTCTGGTTGTTTAAGAGAAAACATTTTTATTAGAAAGAACGTCAGATTGATTTTTATGGAATACATAGTAAGCTACATAAAGGATTCGTTTGTACAGAAAATAAGCTATAAGAGTCTAAATTCTTAAGAATACCGAAATAGCCCATTTTTTAGCTATATTTTAAAGAAAGAGGAGTTTTAATTTTCGATAAATGTTATTTATAAGCAAAATTTAAATAATAAAGTGTGATTAGGTTTGATAGCTATTCATGTATAATAAAAAAAATTGATATAGTCTATTTGGTTCTGCCTTAATACTTCTGATAGTACTGTATTTATTTCGTTTGAATGTCTAACCAGTGATTTTAGAATTTCGTTTTCATACAACATAATGAAATATTTGGCGATTGTTTAAGTAATATCAAGGTGATAAAAATCAAAGTATGAATTTTTCGACAGAAAGGGATGAAGGATTAAAAATTTCATGTATTATTGATAAATATTTTAACTGGGAATTTTTAGAGAGGCTAAAACTAATATTATAAGAAAATATTCGATTTAACATTTAAGATTTTTAAAGAATGAAATTTTATGTTTCAAGAATAAAATTGGCTTTAAAATATGCTGTCTGTGTTTGGATTTTTTTCATTGTAATTGTGTTTTTTTTTTATTTTATTTGAATATTTTTGAATCTTTTTATTTTCATGCCGAAAGAGATAATATATCTTTCTTCCATATTGAATTTTACTTCTAAAAGTAAGTATTAAAATGATTTTTTTACTCAGCTTCAAAAAAAAATTTGAAAAGTTCAAAACAAAATGATTTCTGTAATTATCAATGAATTCTTCTAATTTCTAACACCTTTGACCATTTTTAAATTTTTAAAGTACGTCTTTATATTTGTCATCATTTAAGTTACAGAGATTTATGAAACGAATTTTATAAATTCACTCTTTCATACATTTTACTAAAAAAAACTTTTGTCGATGCTATTTTATAGAGCATTAGATCTATTGTTTATATCGATTTTGTTCATTAAACAGTGATGATGATATTTAGAGTTTAGGCATTTTTCAGATTAGGATCGAAGATTAAACAGATATATACTTAAGTCTTCGTTCGTAATTTTGTAGAAATAATTTTTGAAAGGCTTAATAACATCTCTATTTGAATAATTAATTATTTCTGATTATCTCTACTATTTAAAATAAAAATACTTTCTTGCCGTAGTGAGGGACATTCTTAGAGGTTAAACTTAAATACGTTGGAAATTTCGTTTAATTTGAATGCGAATATAAACAATTTATTTTAAGCTTTTTTTTCCTATAACTTAGGATTCAATAATAATTTTTCATATTTTCATTTTTTTCAATATAATTACAAAATATTTTCCTCATAGAATAGCAAGAATGAATTAAACAAATTGTAAGAATTTTTATATTTTGATATACACAGAAAAATTCATTATTTAAGCTCTTTGTATTGTTATATAAATATTTATATTTATCATGTTAATCTTATCATATAAATTCACGCATTCTATAACGAATATCTTTATCTTTTTTATTTTTCTAATTATTTTGCAACAAAAGAAAAATGAATTATCTAAAAAATTGTTACATGATTTTTTATCGAAAAAATTATACCTCTTTAAAACGTCAATGCGATTTTTTACAAAAGGAGTTTTAAAAAGGATTAGATATTAATTTTATGAGAATTCTATTCATTAACTTAGTTTTCTTTAATAGACAAGAGTATATACCTATTTTTAGAGCAGAAAATACTACAAATTGGCATGTTTAAGCTAAAATAAATCGTTTTTAAATTTCTGGTATGGAAAATTTTTGATTTGAGATTTTTTCATAACTCATTTTTAATAAAATATCAATTCAATTTTTATTTATCATAATGGTAAACTTCTTCTGTATAGTAAGGAATCTTTTTGCAAATAAACCCCTGTTTCCAATTAAATATTTTTTATTAATTAATTATTTATTTCGTGCTTTGTTAAAAATTTTTTGTATCGGCTTTAAAAAATTTTAATATCAGATAACGAATATTTAATAATGTATGATATTAAAAAATAAAGAAATTTATTCGGCATATATATCCATATTTTGGAATTTAATACGCAATCACATATAAAAAACAAGGTTGCAATATCAATTAAGTCAAATAAATATCTTTATTGTTTTCACGATGTATTTGATAACAAAATGTTTAAAAAAAATTTTCTTTATAAAAATTAGATTTTTTTTGAGATATGTTAGAGAATTCTAAAACATTTTAGCATCAAAATTATAAATAAAGAAGACTTTTTTGTAGAACCTAATGTAAAAAAAATAATTACAATATTATTAAAGGTCAAAATGATTTGGATTCATCCATAGAAAGTTAATTATGTTTTAATTTAGATAATTCTTTGACTTTAAATGTAAATCAAATCAAATGGAAGAAATCGAAACAATAAAAAGATATATTTAAAAAAAGATCATATAACTGATAAAATAATTTCGCTTT
>CM043717.1:31306061-31444965 GCA_023969325.1 Oryzias curvinotus | reverse complement strand
ATTCCCAAAGTAAATAAAACTCGTATTTGTCTTAATGGATCGTATTACACATTAACTTTCAAATTTTCACTTTTTATGAATTTTTAAGTTGTAACACTCGAATGGAAAACGACTCTTTATGCAAGGGACTCTGAAGGCCAAACACTAATCGATCAATCAGATATCGTCCAAAGTGAACCCTAAAAGCATTCCCTTCTAGAGGCCAATGAAAGATCCTGACACTGTTAAGGTAAAGTCTCTCATTAGAGACCTTTTATTCTATCACTTGAAGGAGGTAGAATGCAATTCATCCCAGCAGATAAAATTTCGGTCACGACACCACTTGACAATGCTTTCAAATTATTCGGATCTCGGCGAAACCGACTCTGATATTTAACACATAATTTTTTCTTTGTTTATAATCTTTTGCTGTATTGGTTTTTTACCAATTCTTTTGTGTTCCTTTTAATTTTGTAATCAATCTCATCTATTAACTTGTAATTTTAGTGAGTTGCAGGGGCTTCCCCCACTTTGCTGACTTAATCGATTCAAAATGTTAAAAAATTAGTCATGCGCAACATGACATGCTCGTCAACTTTAGTCGCTTAACTTCGAATATTAGCACAACTAAAACAGAAAAGGCTCCAACGACCATTTATCACTGCGCAATATCGTTAATTTTCTTTGACATTGAAAATTGAAGCGGTGCTTTAGAACTCTAGATTCGACAGTCTTGGTCTCGGAGCCTGTCTACAATGATCTGGTTTCGTAAAAGTAGGGTTGGCTAGGAAATGGGTTTTTTATTAATTCATGCCTCATAGTCGTCGGTAACGATTTGGATTCGAAAGTCATCAAGTCCACGGCTCAAAATTAAATCATGTTAGAGATAATTTTTTAATTTTGCTACGATTGTGTCACCATTTTATGTCTAAACATGCGATGATTTTGAGTAATTAAATAAAAAACACTTTTTGACCATTTTCGAAAAACCAAAGGACGGAACCTATTTTGGCCATTTTAATTTCCGATTCTGCTCACGTCGTAATTTTAGGTACCGAACCATTTCGGTTTCAATTAAACCTCATGATGTAAGTTTAACAGTCATACAAGGTATCAATAGGGTCATTGTGGTATTGAAACTGAGTTGGATAAGAATTGTGTTATACAGCGCACTAGAGGTTGAATGAATGGTAAGTAAAAGTTAAATACAAGTTGATCCTTGTTGTACGACTTGGGATTATTCTTGTATTAATAGGGATCACCAAGGCGTGGCACGAAATAAGAATTAATTTTAAAATTTCGTCTTTTGTTACAACTTTTTTAGGAAACGGCGCTAAAATAAGTCTAACTCAATTCGATCCAAAACTCAAGAAATTAAATTTTACAAGCAGCCCGTCTTTTTAAAACAATGTTAATTCAAAAAAAAAGCTTCCTGATGGGTGGGAGTGTTCCAGGCCCAATAAGGGTAAAGTTTCGCAACATCCTTTCCTTAAGGTGGGCGACCAAGGTCACCAAAATGCAGTTTACTATACCCGAATGTTGCATTGAAAGATTTTTTAGGTTAAGATAATGAAAAGCTTAAGACTTCTTAATGTTCATTGTTACTCGGCGCTTACATGGGTGGTTCGAGAGCGTCATATACCCCATCAATGTAATAATACTAAAAGCCCTTTAACGACTTATTTTTAAGTCATCAAAACAAAAAATCATGTTAACTGTGTAGCGAATACGATGTAAATATTTCTTTGATTTAAGTACAAACTTGATCGGTAATGTATTTAAATGGCCATTTTTCGTCAAATTTCGCTGCAGAAGGATGAACTAATAAAAAGTACTAAAAAGCATATCAAGGTTGAATTTCATGACTAGTTCATTAGTGAGGTCATGGTTGAAAAAATTTCCACCTCTCCGGTAAAAAGCAGCTTCAAAGTTCTAAAAACTCTACCACGCGCATGTTTGATAATGGAATCCACTTTAACACATGACGTAATTTTGTTCGGTTTAATTTCCCATTCATCGGAGGCAAACTTGTGAAGAAAAAATGTGTGCAAATTTTTAAATTGGAGAGTAGCGTAAAATTAACGATCAAAAGCGAAATCTTTGAGGTGTTAAGGACAGACATGGGAAGGAATTCAGCCATCTGGTTAAGGAGGGTTAGGAAGTGTAGAGTGGCTGTCATGATTACTGGTTGATCAAAAATCTAGTTAAAGTAAAAAGCAAAACTCAAATTATTGTATAATCTAGGGTTGAATTAAAAGTGAAAAAAATTCATTTTTTTTTTAATTTGATTCTTATCAAGTGAAAAGTGAGAAAATATGAGGTTTTTTAACAAAATGATGGTAAAGCATAAACTGGAGAAGAGAATAGAGTGGAACACCTTTTTTAGGCATTTGAAAGACTTTTATTCAAAATTAACACAAAGAAGGCAGAATCAAGTCTCTTAGGTTTTTATAAATTATAATTAATTTTCAATAGGTGATCAGATGCGCGGCTTGATATCTCCCAATGGCAGTGACGCACGTGAAAACCGATTTGGATCTAGGAATGCGCCTGGGATGCCTGTAATTTCAAATCATAATTATTATTCATATTATTATTTATTATCAGAGAGAAAAATTAAAATAATCAACATGTTAAAGAATGCAATTATTGGCCGCTCGGGCCATCTTTGTGGTTAATTCTACGTACCATTGGCGAAAAAGATTAAATGATGTAGAATTAAATTAAAATTTAGTATTTTCATAAAATAAGAAGGGAATAGTGGTGATGAGAAAATGAAGTAGGTTTAAGTATAAGATTTTATAAAACATAAAAAGAAATAAAAAAATGTTTTATTTATACTAAGTCAAAGCATCAAAAGAATAGCCATGTAAGCCACCGTCACTTGAAGAAGCCAGCAAAAATGGAGGATGGCTAAATTTTATCAACAGTTCTTACGGAAAAAATTTTAAAAGTTCAATCGATACATTCCCAATCGTAATATTAACAAGTTGTTTAAGTGAAGAGGTATGTAACAATTTGATGGTTCCATCGGACAAGCCTAAGCTTATAAAATCATCTGTGCATAAAACCGCTTCAGTAACTATGGCCAATGTAAAAATGAAAAAAATACTTGAAATTTACACGAGTTTATCATCTTCCGGGTAGTAAGATCCCAGCAGCCTAAAACAGAAAAAGGTGAGTGGTTAGGTGAATAGTTATCCCCAATTGCTAAAAGAGTATTAGGGCTTATTGAATAATAAAATATACATGGAAAGAAGGGTATGGACATGATTGCAAGAAGAGAAAAACTGGTTTTCAAGGAGACATATTTCGCGAAAATCTACGGAACTTAAAACTACAATGGTTGGGGAATCAAAAAAAGAACAAGAAATGATTTTTCGATCTTGAGAAAAATTGAGCTGAAAAACGGATCCATAATTTTTATAATTCAGTTTCTTAACCATTTTTTGATCATTTACGTTCCATATAAGGATATCACCGTTTTGACAACCATAAATAAATTTTAAATCATCCGAAGTGCCTATTCTTACAAAAGGAACATGAAAGTCATATGGGGATATCGAAGAAGGTAGTACTTGGTATTTCATAGTTTTACAATCCCATAGTTGTAGGCCCCCACTCGACATGCCGCAAATGACAACAACTGATGCCGAGTCAAACCATTCGGCCCACTGAAGACTTTCAGTTTCTATTCGATATTTTTTTAAGATTTTGGATTCGTTGAATTTCCAGACCAATACCAAACCAGATAAGTCAGCAGTAAGAAATAATTTTTTTGAAGGGTGAAAAGCTATGGAGGAAACAGTTTCAGCGTGAGTAGTGAGATGCGATAGTAAAACTCTATTATTTAAATCCCAGACAGAAACTGATTCACCTATACCTCCAAATGCAATAATTTTATTAGTAGCATCAAAATAAGTGTCAGCTGCGAAGATTGAGTTATTACACGTTTCAAATGAAAAAAGAAGTTTCGAACCTTTTTCTTTCGATGTATTATCTTCTTCAGAAATTGAATCTAATAATTATATGATCGAAAACGAATTTCTGAATGGTCGTTCAGCTCTATTCTTTCCTTGATATCTTGATCCTGAAGAAAAACCTCATCTTCATCTGACCTATCATCATTTGAAGCATTTGTATCTGAATCTGCTATTTTCATGTTTAATTTTTTCAAAAATTTAGAATTAATCACCGAATTTGTAAATTATACCAAAAGCGCAGGCTTAATGTTACGATGCTCTTTTTACATCCAAGCATCATAAATTAAAAGCAAAGTCTTAAAACGTTAAAAATGAATTAATTTTTTTAATACGCTATTCACCATTGATTGTTTAGGTCGATCTCTGATTTTTGTCAAAAAGTCTTACAACACTAGAATTTTACCCGCTTTAAAATAAAAAATATTATCAAAGTTCTGCGATAATTTTTATATTTATTAAATTTTAACCAATAGTTTTGAGCTTTTGTTAATGATCTTACATCTCAAACCATTAACAAACTACTCGCCCTAAGTCTTAACTTCTTAATTACCCAATACTCTCTTGCATTTTAATTTAAGAAAAATTTTGTACGATCGAAAATTTTATAAGGTAATTTATAATTTATCTTAACTCTTTAACATAAACAAAATATATTGATAAAAAAATAAAGTATAAGTGGATTTATTCAAAATAGTTTTTATTGTCTCTAAGACATTTAATTTTACATTTTATCGCCATATAAAAACTTTAAAAAAAAATAAAATTAAAATGAAACGTTATATCGTTTAAAGAACGAACATAAGATTGTAAAATGCTAATGACTTGTTTTGATTCATTTTTAAATTCGATTATCACTCCAAAAGGCTTTAACGTTTATCATCAAAATCATTTTTAACACCGGCGATAAATTTTAATTGGTATCGATCCTATCAATAATTTTTATCATTAGGGTCATGATTCAATCTACTTTTTTGAACAGTTTGCGCATTCTAAAAATTAATGGCGGATTTATTTTAAAATTTTACATCATTTTTATAAATTTTGATATTTTTTAAAGGATTTATTTTCGAATAAAACGAATTTTAAATGAAAAACATTCTTTAAATATTTGTACATGGTAATTTTATTACTTGTAAAATCTTTGTGAAAAGATTATCATTGTATTTTTTCTAATCACCAGTTGCCCAAGTTCAATTATACGCCTTTTTGTCATTTAAGTTGTAAAAAAATATGTTCGTCTCGTCCATCATTAAAAAATTCCAATTTTTTGTGTAGGGTCACCGGATGTTCTCCACTCAAAATGTCTTTTGATCGGTTCACCTGGTATAAAGTGTACAGTATTTCATCTATTTCCTAATATGTAGTCCATTGATCACTTTTTAGAGTGGTTGCTCGTTCAATAGAATTTTCAATAATTTTGAAAGACTTTTTCTCGTTTTCATTCGGAATAAGACAATTAAGCAAGACGAATGGCTTAGCTGGCTTTACATTTACAAAGATCCCATAAGAAAATAAAGGTTTTTGCTTTATGGGGCTTAGGATTTAAGAGGGGCGATTGGGCAATTTCAATCATTCTCCCATCTAGACACATTTTTTCCTATGAAAGCTGCAAAATGATCCACTCAAACCTTATTCTAATTTAGCGAAAAATAAAACATAAAAAAGTAATGACCATCGATGATGGTATTTTTCGATACTTCTCATTTCATTGAAGTTAATTTAACCGGCATACCAACGCACAAGAAGTGAAAAGGGTAACTTCATTAAAATGTCATGATATTTTTTTAAAGAATCCTTTTTTTGAATAATTTTAGCTTTTTTATATTCATCACAATATTAAAGAATACCAAAGCTATAAAAAGTAATTATGCCCGTTTACAGCATTATTTTATCTGGCGAGTCCTAAAATGGCCATTAAACCAAAAAATTGAACCAGTTAGCAAAACAGATGATACGCAATACTCAATGGCGTCTTCTCTTTTACCTAGTTTTCTAAAATTACTAGCAATTTTAATTAAAAAATAAAAGAATAGAACCTCTCTTGTCGCACTATATATACAAGTATTAGATAATTTTTGTAAAAGTAGGAAACACATAAAATGGTCAAAATCTGCCTTCATTGAAGTAAGCCAAACACTAAACATGGGGGATAATACACGCGCAGGTTTAGGTTACTACATTTTGAGGTGTTTTTTTATTAAGCTTCAAATTTTGTCAATTTATTTCGCTTAATTTTTCTATTTTCTATACTTGAAGAAGTTATTTGACAATTATGATGAAAAAAACGCCCAACAACAAAAATCGTCCATTTATACGTTTGCGCGAATTTATATACGTATTGTTCTACATTTGCCATAGTAAATTCAATAAAATTATCACAATTACATCGTTCGTAAAAATACCCTGATGAAAAGAATTTAAAGACTTATTTGGATATCAGCCCCCTCATAACCAAACACAAGCAAGCTTTATTATTCTCTGTTATTAAGAGTCCTTTATATTAATATGACATAATTATTTTTATAGAGATCAATAAATTAAATATTTTATCTGAGATAAAAAAACTTACCTTATCTTTTCCCTTACCACTTTGCAAGTTTTTGCAAAAATTAATGTGGCCGATATCTACTTTTTTAAATTATGTTACTTAGGGTATATAATCGAACATTTTAATGTTAAAATAATCCTATGACCTTTTTGTCAAATTTAAAAAATATGTTAAAATTTTTCAGCTGAACATTATAATTTTCTGTGGACTTCAACACAATATGCTAAAAATATCAGCAATTATAGTTGTATACAATGTACTGTTACACTTTAGTTTTGATATACTAATAAACTCTTTGATTTATATTCTTCTTTTGAATACTAAATTTTATACTTGCATGGTTAGCCAATAAAAATAAGCTACAGATGAATTGTAGTAAACAAATTGTTAGCGTGAGCAATTAACGATATAATTACCGAACTTTAACGTAGATTAATTGCTATTTTTGTAAATTGTAATGGAGTCAACAATTGGCGCAGTCGGCAATTTGAAGTCGATCAAAATTCCAAATCTATCAAATGATACTGACATAGAAATATGGTTTGAAAGATTTGAGATGGCTGCAATTAAGTTGGGTATTAAAGAAAAAGATCTTACCAGAGAGTTATTTTTGCTCTGCGATGAAGAGGTCTATCGAACATGTCGCAATATGGGTTTGACTGTAGAACTAGAATATTCAGCGGTGAAAGAAAAACTGATGGCTCGTTTAGTTTGTCCTGGATATTCTTCCTTCGATTTTCAGACTGAGTTGCATTCGGCTAAGCAAAAACCAACGCAAACTTTAGAAGATTTTTGGAATCATGTTAAGGGTCTGTCTTTTCGTGCTTATCCTGATATGGCTAATGGAACACTGGATAGCCTTTTAATGAACGTTTTCATCGCTGGGTTAAACTCGGATATTACAAGGCAACAACTTCTTTTGAATCCACCGCTATCATTTGAGGCTGCTCTGGCTGGCGCAAAAAGAGTTTCTCATATTTTTTCCATTTGCACCTCTACATCCTCTCCTATTATTGAAGCTTCCGTTGATTCATCAAAATTGATCGATCATCATGTGGATATTGTGAAAAATACGGCAAGAAGTAATTGGAATCCAGATGATCTTGCGGAGAGAATAACCCAGATGGTGATCTCGAAGCTCAAAGGAAATAGAGACAAGGATTTTGAAAAATCAAAGCCATGGCGCAAGAACGTTACATGTTATAAATGTGGAAAATTAGGCCATATTGCAAAATTTTGTCGTTCTTATTTTCCCTCTTACATCTTTTACTCTAATACTGTAGCTAATGTGGAAGTTGAGTTAACCTCCGGGAGATGTGTTGAAGCTTTAATGGATTCTGGTGCGTCTGTGTCATTGATTAATATCACAGTTCTTACTCCAGTTTTAATTTCCAAAATAAGGAAATCAAACATTAATCTTCGAACTGCAAGTGGTGAGTCGCTGAAATTAATGGGTGTAATTGAACGAGTTGCAATAATCATTGGATCTCAAAGACTCACTCTTGATTTTTATGTGGTTAAGAACCTTGCTCATAAATGTATTTTAGGGCTGGATTTTATGCGGAAGTACGCCTGTAAGCTCGATTTTAGGAATAACACGTGTACTATTGGCTCAGAAATAATTAAATTTTCTCGTGAACCTTCAGTTGATCAGAAGAAAATTGATATTAGAATTTTTGATGTTTCTCACCTCAACAAACAGAATGAGTATATTAATAATATGCTGAAGAATATTACAAATGAAAATATCAAAATTAAATTACTAAATGTATTGAAGGAATTCCCTAATGTCTGGTCAAAAACTAATTCTGATATTGGTTGTACTGACATAGTGGAGCATAATATTGAACTTATGAGTAATAAATTCTTCAAGCAAAAATTACGAAGAAATGCAGTTCATGGACGTGATCAATTAAAAATTTTAATTGATGAGCTTTTAAAAATGGATGTTATAGAGCCTAGTCAGAGTCCATGGAGTTCTAATGTCGTTATGGTGAAAAAAAAGAGCGGAAAATTTAGACTATGTGTTGATTACAGGGAGTTGAACTCAATTACAATTAAAAATAGTTATCCATTGCCCCGTATTGATGATACTTTGGATCAAATGTCAGGATCAAAATATTTTTCAACTTTGGATCTGGCATCTGGCTATTATCAAGTAATGATCGCAGAAAAAGATAGACCAAAGACGGCATTTGTAACTGCTGATGGATTATATCAATTTAAACGCCTTCCATTCGGATTGTGTAATGCTCCTGCCACATTCCAAAATCTAATGAATATTGTGTTGAAAGGATACTTGGGAAAATTTTGCACTGTCTATTTGGACGATATTATCATTCACAGTGATTCGCTCGAAAATCATCTAAAGCACATCTCTTTGGTATTAAAAGCTTTAGAAGACGCTAAGTTGAAGATTAACACTGATAAGTGCTGCATATTAAGTCAAAGTATTAAATACCTAGGACATACAATCTCGGCGAGTGGGATTAAAGTAGATTATGACAAGACTTTAGCTATTACATCGTGGATGTCACCCAAAAATAAGGTCGATTTGCAGAGATTCTTGGGTTTATGTTCTTACTATAGGCGGTTTGTAAAAGATTTTTCAAAACTATGTTCTCCTTTTTACAAATTATTATCAA
This sequence comes from Oryzias curvinotus, assembly GCA_023969325.1. Classification (NCBI taxonomy): domain Eukaryota; kingdom Metazoa; phylum Chordata; class Actinopteri; order Beloniformes; family Adrianichthyidae; genus Oryzias; species Oryzias curvinotus. The sequence goes on along the minus strand of CM043717.1, from coordinate 31,435,810 downwards.
AAGAGACGAGATGGTTCTGGTCTGAAGAGTGTGAAAAATCATTTCAGAACCTAAAAACCTCCCTATGTCATACTCCTGTTCTAGCATTCCCAGATTTAGCAAATGAATTTATTTTAGATACCGATGCAAGCGGGCAAGCACTAGGAGCTGTACTATCCCAGTTTATTAATGGAGAAGAAAAGGTTATCGCTTATGCAAGTAAGTCACTGTCAAAATCAGAACACAATTATGGAACAACCAAGAAGGAGATGCTTGGAATTGTTTGGGCTATGAAACACTTTAAACCTTATTTGTTACATAAAAAATTTACTCTAAGAACAGATCACGCTTCGTTAAAATGGTTAAATACTTTTAAAGAGCCTGAAGGGATAATAGCAAGATGGATGGAATTCTTATCTATGTTTGATTTTTCTATTGAGCATAGACCTGGGAAATATCACCTAAATGCTGATGCATTATCGCGAAAGAACTTAAACTTAACATTTTCTGAGATAACAAATACTAACATTTCTGATGCAGACTTAACAGATGAATTGATAGTTCGGGAACAGAATATTGATAAGGACCTTAGCAAAATTATCACTTGGTTAGAAACAAATTCAATGCCTAATATTCGTCCTTTGGAGGAGTCATTTAAGATACAGGAATTATGGTTATTGAGGAAGTCTCTCGATCTAAAAAACCGAATTCTTGTGAGACTTTATGATGATGGAACGAATATCAGTTACAGAATAGTCCTTCCAATCACTCTCATCCAGCAAGCTTTGAAAGAATTTCATGATTCCACAATTAGCGGTGCTCATTTGGGAAGTGAGAGAGTATTGAAAAAATTAAGGGAACGATTCTATTGGAAGAACATGGCTCAAGATGTTGAAAATTGGTGTAGATCATGTTTTGAGTGTGCGAAGAGAAACAATTATGGGAGAAAACCACAAGCTCGTCTATCGAGCAGTAACTCTGGATATCCTTTTCAAAGAGTTGCAATTGATATTGTTGGACCTTTCCCTGTGTCAGGAATGGGAAACAAATATATCTTAGTGTTGTGCGACTACTTTACAAAATGGACGGAAGCATTTCCTGTTAAGAAAATTGATACTCAGACTATTGCATCAAAATTGGTTAATGAAGTTTTTTGTCGTTTTGGTGTTCCTGATAGCCTGCACAGTGATCAAGGCCCAAACTTTGAATCCAGAGTTTTCTCTCAAGTTTGTGACCTACTCAAGATTCGGAAAACAAGGACTACTCCATATAGACCACAATCTGATGGGCTGGTGGAAAGATTAAATCGGACATTAGTTGACATGCTTTCAAAATGCATTCCTAACATTTTATCATGGGACAAATTAGTACCCCAAATTATGATGGCCTACAGAAGCTCAGTTCACAGCGCCACCGGAGTTACACCGTTTTATGCCATGTTTGGAAGAGAAGCAAGACTTCCAGTTGATATTAGTTGTAAAATATCAACGACAGAATTCGGAAATCTATCTGATTATGTTTTAACTCTGAAAAAACGATTTAACGATGCATTCCAAAATATCATTATAAATCAGAAGAAAACATTTAAAATGGCAAAATCATTGTACGACTCCAAGTTATATGGAAATGAACTTAAAGAAGGTGAATTAGTTATGCTCTATAGACCTTCAGGAGAAGGCAAATTCAAAAAAGATTGGATTGGACCATTTCCTATTTTAAAAAAATTGACTGACGTGACCTATCAATTGTCTGATAATCAAAAAATGGTGACGGCTCATTTCGAGCGATTAAAAAAATATACTCCCCGTTCGGTTGGCGATTTTAAAGGAGGAGGAGTGTTAGCGTGAGCAATTAACGATATAATTACCGAACTTTAACGTAGATTAATTGCTATTTTTGTAAATTGTAATGGAGTCAACAAAATACTTTGATGAATAAAAAAATTCTACTGTTGATGCTCTTAAATCGATATTATAAAATTTTCCTTACTCTCTCACATTTGTTCTTTTTTATCGAATATCTAGTAATCTATATTTGTTTGTTAATTGTAATAAAAACTTGCTTTATTAAAAGATATTTGCATTTTTTAAAAAGATAGCATTTAAATTTAATATCATTTTGGAGTCTTAAATGATCTCTTCTTCACCTAAACTTTATACATTTAAAAAAATAAATGGACATTTCGATTTATTTGCTTAATGTTTGTGATAAAAATTTCATTAAATTCTGTCATGCAGTAGGATAACTTTTACAGAAAACTGAGATTTATTAAATACGACATTGACTGTTAGATCAGTTTCGATCCTTGTCATCAAATTTTATTTTATACAAGAAATAAATCGGTTAATATGAAAATAAATTTTTGAATCGAAATAAGAGACTAATTACAAAATGTATTGCCTGGTATTGATCAACATGTAATATTTTTAATAACATCGAAAATTTTTTATTGTTTGTTAAATTGGATTTCAAGATGTAGAAACAGGTAATGACAACATACTGAATACCTTTGATATAATTTGCAATATTTTTAAAATATAATATTTAATTTCTCTGACCCGTTTCGTAACAATCTCGTAATTTGAATACAGAAAGGAAATCTTTGAAAATCAATAATTGTGTACGAATTTTTTAACAACTGTTAGACAGTTACAACGGATGAAAAATCATATTTGTTGATATCTTTCGTAACCCGATATCAATACATAAAATTTTTTTCACCATTTTCTCATTTTTATATTTATGGTTAATTTGATGATTTTAGAAAAATTTGGATCCTTCTAGCATTAACAAAAGACACAAGAGAGTGTGTTAAAATAACAGTTTCTCCATTAATCGATAAAGTATTTTTTTAATAAAATTTAAATGTTTTTTCGAAATAATTTCTACTTAAATTCAGGTACTGACTAAAAGATTCAAAACATCTAAGATTTAATTTTACAAATTTTTAGGACATCTATTATCTTATAAGTATTTGAAATTCGATTAACTAATTGTTGATTCTCTCCCCTTAGATGGACTCTTATAATAAGAAAGTACTCCAAGACGATCAAACATAAACAGATCAATAAATGAGAGTTGTTGGAGATTAAATACTCGTAATAGAGGATAAAAAATATCAAGAACTTTATAAAAAATTATACCATCATTTTCTCCTTATTTTATTTATAAATTAAAAATTGAAGAAAATAATGAAAATATTTTGGCATATAATTTAAAGAAAGACACTTTAAGTTTTCAAGAAAATTTACTTCTGCTTAATAATATTGATAATTGCACAACTTATAATTCAAAAAGTAGATGCTTATGCAGCCATTACATGACTATTTTTCAAAAATGTAATCGATGAATGATTCAAACTGCTAGACAAACTTTTTAAAATATGTAACATTTAAATTTTCTTACTTTGAAAAATATTTAATTTAATTTTTACAGCCATATTTTATTAGAAATTAGGAATAAAAGTCAATATTTTAGTTTAAAAAAAGTAAGAAATATTTTAAGGGAAATTAGAATCAGACAAAACAATCAATTCAAAAGGATAAACTTAAAAGAATCTAAAATTTTGAATTTTGAACAAAAAATTAGTGATTTTCTTAAAAACATTTTTCTAAAATACAAAATCTTTTAGCGTAATAAAAGGAAAAAAGCTCTTCTGAATCATTGTTCGTATCTTATGAACGTATGTCAATACGATTTAATAATTATTATCTTCTTATTAAAAAAATAATATAACATTTCGTCATAAAATGGTTTGTTGGTTGATATATTGGTTTTTATAAATATAAGTAATAAATTATTGTGAAAAATAAAAAATACTTTGATATATTTTTTATGATGTAAAATAGTCTTTATCGAAAAGGAAAAAATAATTCTGATGTATTTCAATTTACTTAAAATCACAAATAAATATTAAATTTGTCGATATCCTAAAATTTAAAAAAAATCTACCCATGAAAAATAAATCGCTTATTGAAAAAATAACTTTAAAACTATGAGATATTTTAAATAATCGTGTTAATGAAATCCTTATAATGCAAACAAAATATATAAATTATGGTGAATATGTTATAAATTTTGAGATTTTAAATAAGCGTTTCACCATATGCAGTGAAAAATTGATCATTGACAATAACGTTGATGTTAAAGGTTTAAAATTTTATAGCTTTTTAGCTCAATAATTTACGTTCCATGATAATATTTCAAAATATTTCAATGTTTTAATATTTGATATTATTATTTATTGTTAAAAATTTTCTTTCTAAGTTCTATAGATATTAAATAATTTATTTAACAATTTGTAGTTTCGAATAACAATATAATAAGTTTAAAACTTTAAAATAAATACACTCAAAAAGATTGGAAAAAAAATTGTTTGGTTGATAATTTATTATTTATAATAATATGACGATTAATGAAAGAGTGAATCTTAATCTGTTTACATATTATATTGTTTAAAATATTTACCGATATTGTTTTCTCACTTTTTGATATTCGATAATTTACGACAAAAATTTAATTTTTATAAATTTAACTAACACACGTATAAAAATTTGTTAATTTCTCATTAATTTTGAACCTGGTTACTGATAAAAGTAGAAAAAATGGCAACTTATTGTATTTATTTTTAAAATATTTATTACTGAGCTTCTTACGAATGATTTTTTTTATTTTTAACATATCAGCTTAGATAACTGTTATTTTTAAGGAATTTAGGGCCAAAAATAAATTTAAGTTTGCAAGCAAAATATAATGGTAATAATAAAAAAAAAGATTATATATTAGAGTATACTATACAAGTAGTAAATGTTTTATATATTTACTACAGACTATCGCTTAGCAATATTAAGATTTTTTCAATTAGATATTTAAATGCTATATTTTGATATATTTAAAACAGTAATTTTTTAAAAGAATAATTAATTTTCATAAAAAAACTCAATGTTTATTCAGATTATACAAATAGTGCATCGGCACATGATATTAAAGATACGCCGTTAAACCTATGTTAATATAGTTTTAAAAATCAAATAATCTAAATCTAAAAAAATTAAAATAATACTCATGTAATTTCAACTGTTAAAATCCTTAAATAAATTGCATTAACAATAAAAATTTTCTTTTAAAAGAAGGTCTTAATTAAACTACACAAAATGAACCTTAAAAAACTCTCTTCTAACATGATTCAGCGAATTAAAGCAGTTCTAAAAATAAAAATACACATTTATAATAATAAGTATTGTTTTATCTACCGAATTATTTTTTTCTATATTAAAAATAATTTTAACATTCAATGCAAGATAAATAAAGAGCATATAAATTCAGTTGATGAGGAAGAATAGCGGATATATTATTACATTACAAGGTAGCGAAGGTTATTTTTATCAAATATTGTTACATATTGGGTTCCTCATAAAGATATTAATAGATATTAACCCATTATGTGCAAAATACCAAATTTTTTAAACATAACCCCCCAAATTTGGGTAAAATTAACTGGGGCTCAGTTTTCCCTCCAATGAATCAACGCAAAACTTACAGAGTAATTTTACTTGAAATATTGCAATGGTTAGGTTACAGGTTTTTGTTTTTAGGACTTTCTATCAAACTTCCATGAAAAAAAACCCGTAATTAATCGTTAATAAAACCCTCTATTCTTCTTATTATCAAAAGTTCAAGTAATAGGAAGCCTCCAACCTTACTCGGAAAGATTGGTAATTTTGCAAAGATAAGCAGAACATACATTAGAATAGAAAAGAGTTTTTCGTTACAACTATGCCAAATATCTAGAAAAAAAGCCCAATAAAGATCTTTAATATTCAGAAGAACTTTGAAAATGTGGGATTAAATGAGGCAGGGTGCTAGTTTCAATTCTGATATATTGCTATTTAAAAAATACCTACCATAAACCAACTTAAGGATTTAAGGGAAAAGTAAGCCAGTAACTTGAAAAAAATATGGTGCTCTTACCTTGAGTGGTTTAAGGAGAAAGCTAAGAAATATACTAAACTATCTTCATTCTACTCGGAGAATAAAGAACACAAACTCTATGAAGCTTTTAAATTAATATATATTTGAACTGCTTTTGTATTTGTTTGATCAAAATTTTAAAAGGGATTTTTAAAGAATTAAAGCAGAAATTTTTCTGGTGCATTAGGTGCATTAAAATCCAACAAAAATGTTTTAAACTATGACAGAGCAATCTTAAATTGTAGCTAATGACATAAATGAACATTCATTCCATACAAAGTTACTGAAGATGAAATTTAGATCCCAATTATATATGTGCCTTTACCGATGATTGAGTTTCGTAACTAAAGATGTGTGCAGATTTACACTACTAGAAAAATCCTTTGGTTATAAGAATCACGGAATATAACCGTGAAAATCATTGAGTGATTTATATATCAGAGGGAAAGCAAAATGAAAGAGTTATCAATAAGAGTAATAATTACAAAAACGATTTTTTAAAAATCCTTTGGCTGTTTTAAGGCTTCGAAAAAAAATTTTCCATAGAGGTTAAAAATAATAGTTTCAACACATTATTGTTATAAAAAGATCAATCTTATTAAATTATTAACGTCCTTTATCAATTATAAATTATTCTCTGCCAATGAAGGGGGCTGAAAAAAGCTTAAACTAGAAATTATTCGAAGATTGACAACTCATGGTTGCTACGTTCCATATGATTCATAATAAGTTTAAAAAATAGTGTCCTTGAAGAGATTATATAGTATTGAATGGCATCACAATGGTTGATCAATACACATTACTTCAGTTACAAAAAGCCCAGGATATAGTAACTAAGTAGAAAATATTTTAACAGATAGACTTCGCTAAGAGTTTCAATTAAGTACCTGTAAATGTGGACGATTTTGCAAAAATGGAATTTATTTGTCGTTTAGAATAGTTTCAATTTACTCGAATGAAATTTCTCACTAAACAATGCTGGCCAAAGATTCAAAAAATTATTAATGTTATACGGAAAGATTTTAATTCTATTTTTTAAATGGTATGAAATTTTTTTTTAGTTCCTCAAAGGAGAAACATACGTTATATATCAGGAAACACTTTGAATGATTGAACAGAAAATTTCTCACATTTACAATAATAAAAGCTAAAATAAAAAAAATTATCGGAAATCTTGGATTTAGAATTTTATGAGAAATTGTTTGTCAAATTCAAAATAAAATAACTACAAACAATAAATTTCTTCTCCCTAAAACTGCAAAAATTTAACGACAATCCCTCAAGAGGATAAACTTTTAACATTAATAGATTTTTAAAGCTTAGAAAATAACAAGACTGATGTTTGTGGGAATTAATAAAAAAGGAAATGCGTTTCGTTGGACAGGAATATGCTAATTGCCTAAAAAAATAAAAAAAATATTTTACCGAAGCTATTCAATTAAGATTTCTATGGCTAAATGCGCTTAAAGTTCGATAATTCAATGCTTATAAAATTAAAAATAGAAGTTCTTGAGCAAATAAAATAGAAGATCAGCGGTTTTTCAAGGATTTTAAAACAGAAAACAAAGACAATCAGAACAAAATTACAGTACTATTAATAGGAGGTTGGTTTGATGTTATCATGCTATCCTACACTTCAGATTTTATCGTTAAGGAAGATATTTTGTTAAATTTACAAATCACAAGCAGTTTTTTATGGCACTTTCAAAGATTTCTTATCCTTGGGCTGCACGTCGAAAGAGATTCTTTACATTCTTTTGAGAGAAAATTGATATTCAAAAAATATTGGGAAAGCAATGCGAGTTAACTAATATGATATTAGAAGAAGCAATTACCACTTTGTACGTTTTAGCGCCAGAAAACGATTGTGCAAAAAAGCCTTCAAAACAAACTAAAGACCTAAATTTTCTTGATTAAATCTAAAATTTTAACAGTTTGAAGATAGATAAATTAGATTTAGGCAATAATAAACAACTTTTATGTGGTATGTAAATGAAGGGTAAATATTAATTCCTCCTCATGTTTAGGAAAGAGAGTTTATTGTAAGACAGCGTGATTATCGGATCCTAGTATTGGCATAAAAAACGAAATATAGACAGTTTTTGTTTTGCACAGACTTAAAAATATACACAAATTAGGATCCAGTTTGCCTTGTTTGCCAAAAAACTAAAATCCAATGATACCCTATCTCAAATTCATCAATATGCCAAATTAAACAATGGTTTTAACCATGTTAATTTACAATCGGTTGACCCTTACTAATTTTAAATAAAATTACACATTTATTAACTTTGTAAATCGTATTATAAGATCACAATGAAGCAATACATATTTGCGATATCTCTGACAAGAATGTAGTAAGATTATTTAATCTAAATATAGGCCAGCCACGGAGTGCTTTTTTTAATTTTGTCAAACAAAGGAACGAAATTCACATCGTAATTCTAATGTTTAATACCCAGCTGTAAAAATAAATCCCAACCAGCCAAATACAAACCATTCGCAATCCAACGGGCTAGAAAAGTGATTTGATCATTATTCAAATCAGCCGAGAGAGAAGGACTATAACGCAATAATTAGTATGATCAATTCTAATGAGAACCACCCGGTATTCAACAACACATAAACTAGAAGTAAAGGCTTGATAGCAGAGCTTGTGTACGGATACAATCAAATAATCCTGAACATTAATTTTAAAATAGAAACTTAGAAGGAGATATGTTTAGCCAATGAAATTATTAATCAAACGATAAAGGGTTCTTATTGCAAGTCGGAATTATGTATCGCAAAAAATATTTTGTAAAAATTGCTTTTAAATATTTTGAGAATATAATTTCTGATTTTATTAGCAGCGATACCTATCGAAAATTTTTACACGACCAATATAATGGTCAATTTAAAATTCTTTCAATCACTCAAAAGACCAGAGTTATACATAAAAATAAAAAATGGGGAAAGTTTCAATTGATAGAATTTGAGTTGCTTGTACGATTGTTTAAGAATACAAAATTAGATGGCGGATATGTGGGATAAAAAAAAGCATGCGTAATGATGCGTCGACATAAATAATTAATTTTATTACCTTTAAAGTTGGTTTAATGTTCAATCAATCTATTAAAGTACATAAGGATTAAAACAGGTTTTAAATTTTGAAATTCATAATTATTTATAATTTATTTTTTCAATCTGAGAATTAATTTATACATGTCTAATGAAGAGATTATTATTAAAAATATTATTTTTGCTTTAAAGAATATTAACTATTTGTTTATCCTAATCAAACAAATTTCAGGATGAAGTTGCGCAAAACTAATGTTCATAAAATCATCAAATTAATTTATCTTGTAAGTTATCAAAATCAAGAATAGGCGATAAAAATCCATTTTTAACTTATTTTGGCTAAAAAATTAACGAATGGCTAAATATTAATTATTTAATAGAATATATTATCCATGTCGCATTTTTTTGATGTCTTAATTGTTTAAACTTCCATGACAACCTTAGTTTTTTTATAGAACGTAACGATTAAAAATTGCTTTTAAACACTGGGCGTTTTTTAATTTTTTTAATATTGGTTTTAAACTATTTTATAACACATTCGATATCTAAGTCTCTGACCCACAAAGACTTGAGCAGAATATTGGTATTATCTATGTTTTTGATGCGCTAGTATCTAAAGTGGCTATGATATCAACAATTTATTTTTTATGAATTAATTATTTTTCATATTTTTTAGGATATCATTTACGTTGAACAAAAGTCATATAATATCGCCTTCTCACTGCACTTTTGGATGAAAAACTATTTTAATCATTAACGCATTTATTATTTTACGATATTTATTATATTATAATTACTAATATACAACAATCTAGAGAATTTTAAAATGCGACATTAATTTAAAGGAAGAATGATTGTCATTTTTGTCGATTTAAAAATATTTTATAGAAAACGGGTTCAAATTCATGAAGTTATCATATGATAACCTTTACATTTCATTTTTTATTTTTTTGTTGTCTAAAATCCTATATACTTTTGGCATAAATTAAAAACCTTATTCGATTAAAAAAGATTTGAGATTTCTTGAATATCATGAATAGAGGTATTTTCTCCCATAATTTTAAGTGCATTGTCAGTTTTTTTGTAATTTATTTTAAAACCATGTGCCTTGGTTTTATCTAATATGATTTATTCGGTATTTTATTCTCTACAGAGTCAGACAGGTAAATCAGCACTTTTTTCACAGTAAAAATTGTTAAAAAAGGTAGTTAAAAATCATAAAAAAAACATGATTAAGTCTATTTCCAGGATATGAAGAGTTAAATTTGTATATTTATTCAAAGTGGTTACTCTTTTCTTGAATAATTTTTTAAGATTTTTAAACGAAAGCGTGCAAAGGTTTTATTGACCTAATCGGCGTTAAGTCTTTTGAATGCTCGTTAAATAGCGGCCTTTGGGGATCCTTTATTAGGATGGTAGTTGTGTTGGATTCTCGTTCAATTTGGCTGAACAAGTAGTAGTGACACACATTCAGCTCTAGCTAGTTATGGTTCAGATGTGTTTTGGGAAAACAAGGGGATATTCTCTTTTTAGAATTCTCAAACCTTTTTTGCGCCCTTTACAGGAACAAAATCTTTTATAAATATTAATTTTCGTGAATCAAATTTTCTTAAAATCCATGATAAAACGTCTTTCAGGATCTTCAAATGTTGTTCAACATTGATTTTAAAGCCAGGATCAATTAGTTAGTAGGTATTACCGATATCGTTGGCCACTGCTGCAAAAACCGACACAGAGAGTAAATGTTATCCTCATGAAAAGTTGAACCTTTTAAGCGTTATAGACAATAATCTCACCTTATTCTAAAATTACCAACCACGTTCATAATAAATTATTCTTTCATCAATGATGACCCAAACATGGTTACCTTTTTAGCTACGGTGATTTTATAGCTTCTAGCATCTCTCCAGTCTGATGTCTTTAAACGTGCAATGCGGAGATTGCGGCGTTTCATGATGCAAAACTTTATCCTAAGGTCATCCTTTGCGTATTGCTAATGTTTGGCTGACACACATGGTTTTTTACAATTTGACCATGGACTGAATCGGATCTACTTTTAACGTTCTTTTCAGTCCGACCAATAATGCTTTTTTTCGCTTGAAATCGATTTTTCGTTTTTTAAGGGGTTCTATTCAATATTTCCTTCCTCTCAAACTTGACTACGACCAAATAAGCAGTTTAAATAGTTTAGCTATTGGTGTGTATTATCTCTGTAGTAGAGTTCCCAGCTCTCTTTAGTTCTCAAATAGTTGTCCTCCTATCTTGTTCTGACATTTGTATGTAATTTTTTGAAATTTAGTTTTTTATATTATCAAGAACACCTTCAGAGTTTATCTAGAACAGATATTAATGTTATTAAACAACAATTAATCAAGTTATGGGATTAAAAAAGTCACAATTTTCGGGCCTTAACCTTTATTTTTTTAATGGCTTGCTTCATTTTACTCGAGGTTCATGTTGTAATTTTATTTCTTAAGTAAATAAATTACTAATATGGTTATCTAAAGCTTGAGCACGAATGTGACAATTGTCAATATGTCCTCCATTCGTTTTTATTTTATCTAAATTATTTTTTGGAAGTTTTAATACTTGTTCAATTACAAATTTTTCTTGTATTATATAAATTGATGAATTTTTTACGACTCGAAGATAAAACAACATTTCGTACAGGTTGTCGTCCTGATTACTTTGATTATTATCAATTGCTTTTTATTGGATATTTTAAATTAATTCATTGGTTAATTCAAGATTTTGGTTTGTTGAATGTTGAGAGGAAAAGATTTGAGTTTTTAATTTTTATATATTGTGAAAGATGTGAAAAAGTTAAGTTTCGATAACCTTTCCTTAATCAGTTAAAGTTTTTTGGTATTCGAAATTAAGAAATAAAATTATAGAGGAGGTTTCAAACGGCCTTTTCTTCAGAAATATTAGAAATTGGTACTGCTCTAATCAATTTTGAATATCTGCAACCAAGTCTAAATTTTTATATTTACTGGTTAACATGCTAGTCACCATCTAGCAATGCCTATTTAAAAAAACTCAAAGTTTTTTTTGAGATTTTTAAATAATGGCGAATGAAAGATATTTCCCGTTTCACCCTGTACATTTAAGACTTGTTTTATGGATACATCGCATCGTCGTATTATCCGACATCAAAAACTATCTCTAACAAAAAAAAATTATTTCTTTCTTTTATAATTCAATAGTGTGTTTATAGTTATTTAAATAATAAATTTTATTAATTTCGTAGGAATTTTAATTTGATTACAACTACACCTTGTGTCTAAGACAATAATTAAAATTACCGTGATGTAAGATTCTGATTCATAAAATTTTTAGTGAATATAATTTCAATTATTTTTTTTAAATTTTTTTCATTCATTTCGATTTTTTAATATAGAGGGTTTTTCTGTGTTTCTTATTTAGTTACATTCAATCAAAGCTAATGAATATTGGGTTCGATAAACGTGATTTAATGTCTTTAGCGACGTTTATTCTTTCTATGAATAAATGTACTAATCTTAATTTATTAAATTCACGAAATTACTCACTCCAAATTGATTTTTGGAGTTTTATTTTTAAGGCTGACTTGATGAAATTTCATCTGATTACAATTTCTTTTTACATTTATTTTAAAATGTCTGCCATCTCATATGTTTATTTGGTTATTTAAACTGATGAATTTTAATTAATATTGGTATTGTAAATAAAATTATTATGTCATTAAAAACTGTATTTAAAAGAAAATTATCGATTATAAATGTATCGTTCAATTTATCAAACACTATCACGAGGAAACGCTGATAAATTTTCTACATACTGATGTAAAATTATGAAGGAATTTGCTAATACTACTTAAGTGACATGATGAAGAAAAATCACTAAAATAAATAATTACTGAAGGGAGCCTTTGAAAAAGTCATAACGAAAACTGACTTTTGGAATAATAATTTAAGGATTAAAGAGTAAGAGACAATACTTACAAACCATAATAATTTTATAAAATGATTCAAAGAAACAATGAGTAGTAGAACTAAAAAAATGTTTTCATAACTAGAAATTTTGCCAAAATTTTTTACCTTATAATATATTGATATTTTTTGTACCATAATAATTGGAGAAACCTTTCATGGCGACTTTGTTTAATTGAACTTATTAATAATTTTAGTCAGTTATTTATTGATTTACATAAGTGACTTTTCCTGGGATCTGATATTAAAAATAAATTTTGCATTAACAAGAATTTTATAAATTAATATTTGATAAAACATTTATCTTAAAATTTGAGATAAAACGGATATCTTTATCTTAAGAAATTTAAACTGTTAATATATTCAATTAAATATCTGTATTATTTTTTTTTTGTTCTAATATTATTTTAGTGAATATAAAAAATAATTTTTCATTTATTTATGATTTCACATACTATATAAGTTATTTAGATTGGCTAAATACATTTATGATAGTACGAACCATATATAAATAACAAATAGAAACAAAAGATTACTATTGATCGAGTTATAAAGATGTTTATTGTTAAAACGAGAAAAATCTAAGAAAGAAAAAAATATTTTTTTTTTATTGATTAAAATTCATTCAAAAAGAGAATTCTGGAAATCTGCAATTTTCGTTTTTAAGCCATGATTATCTTTTTTAACCAACACAATTCACTTGTTTGCTACCATTTTGAAAATAATCTAATTTCTTTTACATATTTAGCAGTGGAAAAATATAAAATAGTGATAGTAGTTAATAATTAAAAAATATTCATTTTTTAACTTTTAAGAAATGAAAGTAAATATAATTTATTAGTTGGTAAATATTTTAACAATGTAGAAATAAATTGTGAACCAGTGTGAAATAACAGATGTCACATTTTAAACTTGTTTGATAAATTCAAAAAGACCAATATAATTTCATGATTGTCAATATACTACAAATCTAATTTTTGTATTTTATTTATAATTAAAAAAAGAGTATTAGTTAGGACGCTTTTTTAAAGTTTATAATTAACTAAAAAAATTTTTATGCTAATGATGAAACTGACGTTTTCAGTCAATATTTGCGAAATAAAAGCATGAATTTAAACAACAGATCTAAAATAGAATGAAAAATTTCAATAATATTGCAAATATAAGGCTTTAGGGTGTAAAATATGAAAATCATAAATTTTAATCATTTTTAATTTTGGTTGAAGAAACATTTTTAAAGTCTTAATTACGAATTTGTTGTAATTGACACCATGATTAATGTTTTAGATGTAAAACATTGAATTTAAAATGCAATTTACTTATGATATGGATGAAAACATGTCTCTATCTTGATAAAAATCAATTTTCATTATTTAAAAAATTGTATAAAGAATCAAAACTTTCCAAATAAAATACATTTTTGGTCATAATTGAATAGCACTCTTAACATTTTATCTATTAATAAAATATTAATAATCGTAAAAATACGACGACAAAGTTACATAAACTTTTGATATTTACTGAAGTGTTTTTGAAATTATAAATTCTTTTGAATTTTATTGGATCAAAAAAAATATTGATAAAAAAGTAAAAAACAATTATTTTATCACTAATTTTTAAATAATATTAAAATTATACTTTTTCAATTATAACTGATAACATTAAATTTACTGTAACATACAACTGAAGTTTACAAAAATAATTTAAAATTTAACAGATAAAAAGTAATCATTTTTGGTAAAAATTGTATAAAGTTAATTTTTAACCAATTCCTAATAGTAAAAAAAAATATAAATATAAGAATATTGTTGCTTTGAGGTGGCAGTTGAGTATTTTTTAGTTTTTAACTAAATATAGAAATTTTTTGATGATAATAAATGAAAAATATATTATTACCAAAAGTCTACTACATAAGATTTCCGAAAAATAACTGTTGATAAACTGATTAATACAATATGAGTTCATTTATAAAATTAATAGTAATAATTCATATTGATTTAGAACAAAAATCTAAAAATTTATCATAATTTTATCTATATACATGAATTAACTGTTGATCAATTAAATATTTATTTTTAAAGCATTATCAGACAGTTTAGTATATTTTCGATTTCAAATTAAGAGGTAGAGTTTAACATTGATATACTTACTGAATTTCATATTTTTTATTTATGATATCTGATCTAGCAAAATAATTGTTCTTTACTATTAATTATAATAATGTATTTCTAAAATAACTATATTTTGTATTATTATTTTTAGAAAATAAAAACAGTATTTTTACTTAAAAATCCAATAGCGAGATTTTTTTGACCATATTCAAAAATCACCAAAAGAGGATAACATCAGTCCTGTTAATATCAAATAAATTTTGTTACTGTTCTTTTTGATATTTGATCAATTGATTTTTAGTTTAAAATGAATGTTTTTTTTTAAAAATACTATTTTTCGTAAAATTATTATATTTTTACTATTTTTTAGGTATTAATATATATTTAATAGAGTTGAATGTCTTTAAAAAAAGACATTTTTAAATCATTAGGAATGAAAGAGTATTAAGGTAAAACATCATTACATTTTTAATTCTCTTCCACACATAAAATATAACGATAATAGAGAATTAAATTTTATTATCTACACGTTGCGATATGTTTAATAAGAGAAAAACCCCACAATGTCAAATAATTATTACAAATAAATTAAAAAAATTTTAGGTAAATTTATATTAAAAGCCAAAAGTAAACAGAAAAAATTTTTGTTTTAAATTGTTCAGATGAGCGTATAAAAAGTATTTTTAAAAATATCTAATATTTCAAACGATATAGGTGTAAGATCTTACGATTTATAGCAAAAAAAAGGAGTAAATGTTTTTCGTATTTATTGTTAGCAAGTTGATGTATAAAAAGAATTATAATATCATTTAATTATATAATTTGCTGATTATATTTTTTAATTTCAGAAACAATTTCTTAAAGCATGGAAAGTCGGGTTCGCTTAATTTTCACAATAAATTTAAGATCAAATCACTTTTTATGTATGCCGTATTTTCAATAAAAAATGTACAGAGAATTTGATATGATGTGTTTTCTCACAGCTGATCGGAAAGACTTGAGTAGATTTTGTTCAGTTTTAAATTCAGCTTGAACGTGAACAGAGGGTGAAATTATTTTTCGAAAATTTTAATTTTCTAAAATTTTACACACCCTATACAGCCAAGATATGATTTGATACTTTCCAGTTAAATTTCTTTGCTAGATAAGATTAAAGGTCTACCACTTAATACAAGCTATAATCGTCTCAGTTTAATATTTTGGTGTACAAAAATCTACGATATCGGGATTTTTACGACAAGAAAGTCAACTGTTTGAGGAATTGGTATTACAAGAAGGACAAGCAGTAATATTGGAAGAAAAAGCAAGAAGAAAGTAAAGAAGGCTTTACATCCTCACTGAATATCTTTTTTAATTTTGCTTTAGCTAAATTTAGCAATAACAAAAGACTGACTACACTTGACTCTATTTTGGATTAAAATAAATTTGTACCCATCATATAATTTATTTCTTTAATTTGCATTTTAAACATTTTTCATAAAAGTTTATATAACATAAGTATTTGTAATATATATGATGATTAATATTAACAAAATGTTATTTATAGTTTCCAACAGTTAAAAAAATACAATTATTTTAAAATATGCGTGATTTAATTTTATGTGTATATTATTGGTACATAGCCTAAGTTTCTAAAAAAATTTGAATAAAATAAAATAAAGTGAACTTGTGATAATTGAGACAGAAAATTATTTAGGATAAAATGTAAATGTGTCTGTGTGTCGCAAAAAAAAGAAATCGACTGTATATTAATTTTATTAAATTTTAAGAGAAAAAACCCTGAAAAGAATGTTAGCAAAAATATTAACGAAAACATAAATAGTCAAATTTAAGCTATTTCATGCAACTCAACCAATTAATTCAGATTATTTAGGACAAAAGTTCTGATTTATTAAAAATGCAACAAAACAATAGTTAAAAATGCCTATATTTTGTTGTTATAAGCCGAAAATTTTTTGTAAATACTTTGTGATCTCATATAATTCTTATTTTTGTTAAAACTACATTCAGAGTTTGTGTTGTTAATTATAAAAACTATTACAATGCCTTCTAACTAATTTTCCATTCAATCAATTAATTTGAATTCCTCCTAATAAAATGATAAAAAGTTCACAAATTAACTTTTCTTGAGTGATAAATAATCCCAAAAACTCTTCAATATTTATAGGTAATATTAATTTAATTAAATTGAATATTTTTTCTTTAATTAAAGCACTAAAAAGGCATTTTAATTGAAAAAATTTCTATATTTAACTTAAACAAAAATTTATTTAATTCCATGTTTTAAATAATTGTAGGTTAAATTTAAAAGAAGAAGGGTAAAATTAAAATATCCCAATTTTCCTTTTCTTAATTCATTTAATTCGAAATTTTACAAAAAATGGGAATTAAATGATCTATTTTGTTGTTTTTGTATAAATAGCTTACTCGATATATGTGGATTATTTCTTTGCGCAAACGCAATATTTTGACATGGAGAGTTTTATTTTTTACACCCAACGAAAACAAATCCCAAAAAATAAAAATCCATAAGTATTTTTTCTTTCATATCACATTTTATCAATAACTATTTTCCCTTTTTAAACTTAAAAAATTTTTTATTTAACTTATATGTTTTGCTTTATTCGATTTTATACCCATATTTTTTTTGCTCAAATTTTTTAATAATTTTTTTTAAACTTAGATTGGGCTTTCAACTAAAATTGTTTATCTTTTGGACTTGATCACTTGTATTTTTTTTAATCAAAAATTAAACATAAGCTAATTCATGTCAATCAAATCGTATGAATATTGGCAAAAAAATTATTAAAAAATTATTAGTTAATTAAAAGAGTTCTTAATAATTTCCATAAAATCATTTTAGATTTTTATGATAATAATAAATAATAAATCCATCGAACTCTATAATTGATAAAAAACAATACACTAGATTGAGATTCAAACAATAGATTATCCAGTGTTTATTTTTAGCTAATGAAGATCGTTAAAAATTTTTTATTTACCAATTTATGGATATATATTTAAACTATCACAGTTAAGAATAATATTTATTCAATCGAAATTAACGTATTATTTGATATTTTAATTTTTAACAAATAAATAAGGTTTTTATGAGTGTTATGTTTTGTTAGTCTTTGATCAATTTAATATTCTACCTTACAACTCGATATATGAAAATAAAAAATTAAAACACCGATTAAAATATTAATTTTAAAGTATAAAACATAATTTTAAAAATTTTTAGTGCTATATGGGTAAAAATTAGAATATTTTTTGATGATAAAATTAGAGAATAATTTATATTTTGCGTGCCTTCCTTGCTAATCTGAGCATTAAATATTTATGTCAAAAACAAAATAAAACAGTTAATTTTACAATAATAGAAAATTTTATCAATATTTCAAAATTTTTTTGGAAAAAACCGGAAGGGTTTTTTATCATAAATAATAAAAATTTAACTGAATGATAATATAGAAAGACTTATTAATAACAGATTATGAATTGATGAGAAAATGCAGTGTAATACATTATGAATCTGTTGAATTATGAAAGAGAGTAATCGAAGTAATACACACAAAATAATAAGAATATCTTCGATACTGAAATTTAAAACACATTAATATTAGCAAAAAGTTATTATCGGAAGTTTGTTTGGAAAATAATATATTGTCATAACATTTAGTTTTAAGCTAAATACAATCGAGGTAAAATAAAAATTACTAAAAGCATGAATACCTTGTTATGAATGTGTATTTTGTATTTTTTTAATTTACTTTTTTTTTCTTTATTATGAGGACAAAATTTTAAACTTATCATCAAAAAATATTGTTATATTAATATTTTTTGTAAAAATCTAATAGAATGGGCAATTGATTAACGATAGTGATTTATGTTTGTATTAAATCTAGGTTGTGTATGAAAGCAAATATTTTAAAAAAGATCTTTAACCATTTATTTAAAATACGATAATAAAAAATGTCTAAAATTCTTTAAGGAACCACAATAAAATAAAATAATGGAAAATATAAATTTATAGATTTTGACAGATGTATTTTTACAATAGCATTTAAAATAACTATTTAAGCTTAAAAATACAAATAATAAAATTATTGCTCTTAATTATAGCCTAGAAAAAAAGGAAAACGTTTAATTATGAAATATTGTAGAATTATCGGTTCATTAACAAAGAAAAAACATAGTTTTAACTCTTAAAAATATGAAAAATATATACCTAGAAGAGATTAGCTTTTAAATTATCATAATATTATTTGATGAATCTGTAGACAAATAATTTTTAAATGCTTTATTGATTCTCAGATCAATTAAAACTTTTTCATTAGGATTTGTAGTATTTTAAATACTGATAATGGATTTATAATAAATTATCTTCTCTTCAGTTAGATTAAAATATGTTGCATTTAAGGTGATGCTGAAAAAAATTTGAAATACATCAATATTATATTTGTATTTATTAATAAGCGAGTTATTTTTTGTTTTAGAAAAATTAAAATTTACAAAACTACTTACTGGATGATAAAATAAACGATAAAATCATTACCACCGTTTAAGAGAAAGTCTTATAGATACGTTAATATCGAGCTCCGCCTGCCGAAATAACTTTGTGTGAAAAACTGTAATTAAAAGGAAATAATTATATTTTTGCAATAATATTTGTATTTCAATGCTCTTTTAACTATGTTTCATAGGAAATCAGCATGTGATCAACTTGCCAGTTGGTGTGTATTTTAAGTAAAGGTTATTAAAACCTCTTGATTAACCATTTAATTTGCTGTTTACTAAAAGAAAATTATAAAATCGAAATTATTTATTTAAATTACTCTTCACTTTTTATATTATTTATAAACATTGTCTTTCTTTTTTATTCTTAAAAAATTTTCTTCACCGATATTTTAAAGTTTTTACACAATATTTTTTCCTTTATTTTAAGAAACAGCTTTCTTGAGAAATACCTAAAAATGATTTGTTTTTATGCTTTAACATTTGGCATAATCTCGTTGAATTATTTAATGTAAAATATGTTTAACAATTTTTATCGTTTTTATTAAAGCATTATTATCCTTGATAATTGTCTAAGCTCTGTGTCTTAAATTCAAATGTCAAATACAATAAAATCTTTTACAAATAAAATATAATTATTCAATTATATTTTCAATAAAATTAAACAATAGATATCTTAAATTCGCATCTTGATGAAAAAAATATTGAGGAAAATTAAAATATTAATATGAAGAAATCAAAACATTATTTATTTTCCTACATAAAATTTATCTTTACAATCTGGGATGTGTTCCTAACAAAGTCCCATATTGTTTTTTTTTTAGTTTATGTTTAAAGAAAACAAAACAATTCTTTACAAAAAAAGAAATTAAATTAATGACATCAATAAACACCTTAAATTATCAAAAATGTATTTATGCGAACATTATCAACAAACAAAGAGCAGGATAAAATAATCTCAAATTATGTAGTAAAAAGTTTGAAATCAGATCGAATCTTAGGTTTTACACAATAAAAATGTGCAAATTTATAAGAAAGATACTAACTAACTTAATTCATTGAAAATGATTTTCTTTACGTATGTCACAAAAAAACATTGATTGGTAAGAGTGAATTTTCATACTTATATAATGACAAGAATCTTAAAATTATAAAGTATATTTTTTATTATTGATTAAATTTTAAAAGATTTTTTAAGATTAAGGAAGTGATTTTATAAGTTTTTTAACAAAGAATCATTTTGTTTGATCATTTTACACGATATAGGTTTTTTCATAAAACAAAAAATTCTTATTTATTTTTTCTTTTAAAATAAAATTCAACACTAAAAATATTCATTTCATGATATTTTATAAAAATAAAAAAAAATTTTAACCTTAATTTTTAATTGCTTTTTCCTTGACATAACTAAAAAACCCAAAGCAGATATATTCCTTTATTTTATTTTATTTTGAAAAAATTAAAGATATATTAAAATTTCTGTGCATGGAAAACATTTTCGTTGTAAATCATGATAAAAAATGGCTTAATCAAATTTTTAAACATAATTCAACAAAAGCATACCAAATGTAAATTTTGTCTGGTTCAATTATTTATTTTTCTTACCTGGATTCTTTTCATAAAACATATTTAGATTTAAATCTGGTCACACTAGTAATGCCTAATTATTAAATCAGTATTACATGAATCGTCTTGAAACTATTATTGTTATTGTATCATAAATATATTTTTGTATAAAATCATCAGTGGTTACGAATTATTCATTGCCAGTAATTGTTAAATTTAATCTGAATTGAGTTAATCCTAAAAAGTGTTAATAAATATTTTTAAACCTAAAAGGCATTAACTATTGAATTTTTCAAATAATTGCGACCTTCAAATTTATTAAACGCTTTAAAATGGACTCAATCGAAATAAAATTATTTTTTAAAAATATCAAAAAACTGATTTTAATCAAAATTTTTAAGGATTTTACAACTATTTTTTATGACAGTGTTAAATGATAATATTGTTTCAAATAAAATTATAGGAATACTGCATTTAGCTAATTCTATCTTGTACTTCTATCTACTAATGCAGAGAAAAAGTTTTTAACTAATGTAATTTATTATTAAAAATGCATATAATAGATTTAAAAAGTGTTATTTTGAAGAATATCATTAAATTTTTATTGTTTAGTATAATTTTAAATACAGCTTCTAGCTTACAATAGGATGTTAGTTTTTATCAGAGGTTATTTAATTAGGAAAATTCTCTTGATATTATTGCTAAATAAATATAAATCTATGTTTGAATATTTTTTTAAATCTTTTTGATTCGAGAAGGGAATGTTTATTAATATTAATTAAATTTCTTTTAGGAACATTAAAATTAATGAAAATAATATGTCTAAAAATCAGAGACTCAGCCACAGAAAAGATAATATTTCAATCCCATATATGGTTGTTTTTAACAAAATCAACAATTTATTTTACGATAATTTTTTTTACTTTTGATAATTTTGAGAAAAAAATAAAAATTTTCTTAATTATCTATTCTAACTCTTGGTAAACATAAGTAGTTGCTATGTAACATTTCAATCAACTTAAGTCAATATCTATTGATTTTTCGGTAGATAATGAACATCAAGAAAATTAAAATGATTATAACAGGATTGTAAAAATAAATTTAATTATTATTTTGTCAAATAACAAGAAACATGTAATATAAGAAAATTTATACATCACGATTCTTAAAAAATAACTTATATATATGGCAGAAAATATTTATTTCAAAAAGACCGTATTAAATTTCTATAAATTTTTCTCTAACTAGCATTAAAAAAACTTTTTTAAAAAACTAATCTACTTCTAAACTTTAATTGAGCTAAGATAACATGTTGTACATGATATCGGAAATTAATATTTAATCATATAAGCTTAAATATTATGGTAAGAAATAATAATTAGAGATTTTTTCTACAATCTCTTAGTTATTTTTGAATATTTATTCAAGTAAACACCTTTCACTGGCATGAAATGCTCAAAACAAATACTGATAAAATTAAGATTATGTATTTAATTTCTTTGACATGAATATGATTTTACATTTGTTTTTGTTGTGTTTTTAAGATTAATTTTATTAAATCATATTTCTAATGCCCTCAGATGACTAAAAGTTGGAAGAAACAAATATTTTTATTTACGATGATATTTACAAGCATCATATTAAGAAAACTGGTTACACTCAACTGTTTTTAATTTTCAACTTTTGGAATGGAAATAAGTTATATAATGTGGAAAATCTGTCATAAAATAAAAAAAATATTTAATTTCTTATTGAAATAAATTGATACAGTTAAAAAATATTAAAAAAAATCACAAAAATTTAAACCAAATATTCGTTTAAATTTTAAAAAACGATAAATATAAATATAAATCTAACATGTTGTCATATTTATAGTAAAACATATATAATCATTAAACAAATGTTATTGAATCTATATTATTCGATATACGATATAAAACATGCATGTTTTATGAAATTTAAAATTTAAGACATAGCATGTAAGATAAAAGTTAAATTATCAATTTAAATTTGTTTCTCCTTTTACAATATAAAATTAAATTATTTGTTATATTTTAGTGAGATTAGTTTTTTATTTATAAACAAACTCCCCCATGGTGGTAATTTAATTTGATTAATCATAAAACCCTAAAAAATTTAAAGAGTTGAGGTTATAAATTGTGGAACAATTTTTGTTACTATAGTTATAAAAAAAAACAAATATTATTATTTATTCAATATATTAATCGAAGAAATTTGCTTTACTATCGCAATTAACAATTAAATATTGAAGAAATTTCGTCTTCTAGACTATAAATATAAAATTTAAATTAATAAAAAGATATAAAAGCATATTTATAAAAATTTTATTGTTAATAATTATGAAGAGTTATAAATATTTAACTAAATAGATGATATAATCAACTTTGTAAATACCCTTTAAAACATATTTTAATCAAACTGACTAAACTAATTTATATTCAAAATTATTTTAAACATATTAAAAATTGTGTAAAGTTACTACTTTTACCTAAAACTAAAAAAATTATGACAGTAAAAACAATATAATTAAGTCAAAATGACTATTAATGTGATAAATTTATGTCATTGATGTTAAAATAGTACTTTTGTTTATTTATAAATATTTTTCATGTTAATTTTTTAGTATAATTATTCGATTATATATATTGACATATAACAATTTAGATAAGAAGAAGTCTTGATCCCATTCTTAATCAAGGCAGAAATTTCAGGAATTGATAATTAAATCTTAAAAATATGGTATAAATGTGGAATATTATTTACGAGTAAGAAGACATTAAAAGAATTTTTTCATAGCCCTTATTTCTTATAGCTATTTTTACTAAATAGCCACAACATGATTTAACTGATAACCGCATTAACGGCTTAATTAACAATTTTCAAAAAGTGTCTATTTTTATAAATATTATTTTATACTTTTAATGCCAGTGTTGAGCATTAAACAATCAATACTTGTTTTTTTCTTTTAGATTTTTATCTTTAATATAAATTTACATTTCTTTAGTAGTTATTAGGAAATATAAACGAGTTTTTAATAAATACAAATTCGAAGTATTTTATTTTAGTATTTTACACTAACAACTTTTTTTAAAATATTTTTAATTTTTTTTTGAATATTAAAAAGATTTCAATAATTGCCTAAAAGTATAAAATTTCATGTGATAACATTTTAAATAACCTAAATTAAAAATTCTATGATTTTATCAAATTTTCACATAATTCTTATTACTATATTAAAAGTAAAAACTGCGAATATACTTCAAGGAATACTAAATTAAAATTATAACTGAGTTTTTTAAAATAATCAAGAAGATTTAAATACACATTTTTACCGAAATAGGCACCAATATTATACATGTGACCATTCAAGAGTTAGATACGTTCAAACGTATCTCTAATTTAACAGTAAAACCCTCACTTTACAAACAAAAGTTTAGGATTTGCAAGTAAAATATGAGGTTTATAATTTTTTTATCCATTTATTTACTCAAAAAAATAACGGAAATATACTTTAGCAACATTTAATTAATTGTAATGGAAAAGTAAATTAAAAAATTTCCACCCAATGAGAAAAAAATTGTTTTTATATGCATCCATTTTTATTTGAAAATTCTCTTATTACCATTAAAAAAATTAAGATATGAGGACAAAAAAGTTCCTTAGGGTAATTTAGAATAAAATGCATTCAAAAAATGAGGTAAATATACAATAATTATATAAATTAATTTTCTTGTTTTTATTATAAAATAATTTTTTTCACTGAATTATAAATATTGTTTTATATAGTAATTACTGATTTAAAAAGTAATAGTTGGTTAATATAAGCAATTTATAGAAAGCGATGTTTTATTTAGTTTTTTATAAAAATTCAAACTATAGCTTACTAACTAATCAAATGGGAATAAAAACGATTTTAAATGATTGATTGCAGCAAATAGCTTACAAATTACTGGTTTATAAAAAGAGATAAATTTTCAAATTAGCTTATGATTTTCATTAAACAGAATCATACATACTTTTTAAATTCGAAAAGTCAATCGAAAAAATTTTTTTAATAAAGATTTCGTTATTAAAAGTTTAAGATTTTATAGTTTTTTTAGATTAAAAATTGTAACAATTGTATTAAACGGTTATTAAAAATTTTTGTATCTTTTTTAAACGTATCTTACCAAAAAGTGTCAAAAATAAACGATGTTAAAGTATGTTTAAAAATAGATTAAATTATATGAAAAAAGGCTTAAAATACTACATTAATACATTGCTTAACAAAAATCTTTAGACGATTGTAAATCACACCTGGCCCTAATTACTTATTAAAAAATATTTGAAAATAAAAAGAATTCGTTACATTAGTTGAGAGTTTCCAGGTTTAATAATTAGTATCTTATGTATTCAATAAATTTATATCATTGAATTTAAAAAAATCATTTCAAATAATTTTTTTTTTAATTACTGCATTAAAAACTTACTTAAATTATTTTAAAATTTTTCAAATTAAATTTCTATAACAATTATATTAAAAATATATTAGACACTATGATTTATTATATTAAAATATTTGATAATTTTTAATAAAAATAATTTAAAAATATCTAGGAGTTTTATAGTTAATTGCAAAATAATACATTTAATTTGGATGCATATATTATTGCTGTTATCGATAAGTCCTTTTTGGAATTTTAAAAAAATCATAATTTATTAAGATATTTTAAATTTCTATTATTTCATTCATTTTATAAAAATGAATTCTTTTTTTAAAATAAATCAGCAATATTTTATTACTTAAACTAACTTAAAGAAATTTTTGATAAATTGTTTAAAAATAATGAATGAAATCATTAATTATGTATGTTTACTGAATTTTAATTCTGATATTATATTTTTATCGTTTTAAAATAATTTTTTATCATATTATCTTTACAGAATAAAATATTCCATCGATAACCATTATTTATATTTATTAGCTCTTTTTATCATCATGAAAATATGCCGTTTAAAGTGATATTTTTTGTACTGTAAATTTGAAAAACAAATTTATTGTTAAAAAATAAGCATAAAAAATTTATGTAAAAATAATAGCCTTTATTGCAATCTCATAATATTCAGATTATATTAACACATCGATACAGTTTTGAGTAAAAAGGAAAAAATTTAGGTTTTAAATATAATTGTAAAATAAACTTTGATTTGATATCAAATGATTAAAAAAAACTATTTTAGCAAGTCTATTGGCGTGCCTAATAGATTATTTTAACATTTAGAATTACGAGAAAAAGAATAAATAATATATTTGAGATGTTTGTTAAAAACGATTAAAAATATCCAATATATTAAATATTAACATTAAAAATCTAGAAAAAGTTTTTTATACATTTTTTAAAGAGTATTTAAATAACATTTAGAATCAAACTTTTAAAATCAAGAAATATGCTTAATATTTTTAAAAGTTTAATTAAAAATTAGAATTGATAATATAAACGTCCTAATACATACATAATCTTAGTTCAATCTTTTGTTGAGAATTTAAATTTTATTTTTATGTTTGTAATTTTGTACAGTTTATTTTACATATATTCAAAGCTTAAGACTTCAATATTTATTGAATTTATAATTTGTATTTCAATATGGAATATTTTTATGTGCGTTTAGGCAAAATTAAACTGTGTATGGTTGTCTCAAAAATATAAAAATAAAATCAAATAATATTTTATTATATTTTTTTAAATTTATACCACCGATAAATGTCTACATTATAATTTAAAATAAAATATTTCGTTGGTTATATAAATGATAGTAAAATCATTTCTACCATCAAAAAAATTAATATCGAAAAAAATATTTTATCATCTGCACAAGCAAAAAACAGCAAAAAAATTGTAGTTTTTTTGGTTATTTAACGTAAAATATTAAAGCATGATCACCTAAATAGTAAACTTACATATTTCCTCGAATAAATTATGAATTAGATTAAAAATAGAAAACTTTAAGTTAAATTTTTTAAATTCTTTTATAGATGAATTTTTGGCTAAATTTTTAATTAAATAATTTAAATATTTTTTTATCAATAATATAAATTAGACTTTAACGCAAAATATTATGAGCATTTGTTTTCATTTAAAGAAAGTTTTTTCGTTTCCATTCTCCTCATAATTAAAATGGTTGTTCCAATAATGACTGTTAAAATAGTTGGTATAAATAAAAGTACACTAGTAAAATTAATAGATTTTGTAGTAAAAGATTCATTTTCTTGAATCTTATAAGTAGATTTAGTTTCTAGAAAAGGCTTTGATGATTTGATTTCTTTTATTCCTTGTAGGTAATAGAGTTAATTCAATTTTTTTCGTGATATTAGTTTCTGAAATTATAAGAGGCGAGTGTTTCTACATTCTTTCTCATAGATTCAGTTCAATTATTCTTGTGGAAGATTTGATTTCTACAATATTTTTAACTATTTTTCATTGATTTGGATCTCATGTTCAATTAGGATTACTTATTAAGCACATTTTTAAGTTTTTATTTATATTTCACCTTCTCCACAACAATCGCTTTCCTCGTCAGCCTCAACAACAGCGTCTCCACCAATTGAAAACTGTATCTATCAGTTAATAAAATTATTGCCTTTGAAAATGAAAAACTTTTAGTGCAAAAATTTTAGCACAGTATCAAAGTTATAAAAGCAACAAATATCCAACATTTTTTTTTGTTTTTTTTTTCAACTAATAATATAGTTTTTGACACATATATTAAATATAAAAAGATATAAAATTAAAAAAACTTTGAATTTACATATTATTTTCTCCATAATTATTTGATCTGAAAACATCAAGAAATAGCATTCGTATGATATTTGAATTAAATCAGAATTAGAAAATGAATATCTTGAAGAATCATTGTTATTTATCATTGATAAAATAACATAAATGAGAACATCGGCATAATACATCACAATTTCTGGTTGTAAATAATCCTTATCTCAGAAAATTGTAATACAAAGTGTAAATGTAATCCTTTATGATTCTTTAAATAAAAAATTAATGAATAATCTCTTCCTTTATTGCTAAATAAAAGTATTTTTATAACATAATAAAAATGTTGGACTTTAGAGTTCCTACCTCTCAATTATAAAGGAAACTGTGGTATTTTCTGTTTTATCTTTATAACACTGTAAATTCAAGTAGAAAAAATTTCGGAACTACCAACATAAAATAAAAAAATTATAAAATGCAAATTTCTAAATATTAAAATATAAATTTAAACAACACAACTCTTTATTTTTGAGAAAGTATTTTAACGACCCATCAGATATATAAAAGAAATTATCATAATGACTTTATTTTATTTTGAAAATATTCATAAAATAAATTCTATTAAAATAATATTGTTATCGATACCTGTAAAACTATAAAAATTTTTTGCTTATATACCTACCAAAACTTTAATTCAAGATAAATAAACATTAATTTCAGGATTTATTTCTGAAAAATACAAACATAAAAATCTATTTTAGCCTATTTATTAACATTCAATGAAAAATCTTTTGTATATTTTTCTTAAATTTAGCAAAAAATTTATCTCAAAATAAAAAAATTTATATATATATAAATAAAATCTAAATGTGGTATGTTTTAAAATTAAAATTTTATTTTTAAAAATATTTTTTTAATTTTTGAAAATTAAAAAAGTTTTAAAAGAAATAAAGATATTTAAATGTTGTCATTAATGAACCCTATAAAGCAATACTTATAACATACAATTATTTTATCAATCAGATCAAAGTCCCTAAAAATTTTGCGATATAAAACAAAAATTTTTTAAATTATTTATTACTCAGTTTACATTTTAAAACATAATTTCAAATAAAAAAATTTAACAGAAGGGATTGTGTTATAAGTGTTGATAACACAATAAGATGAATGATGGTATGAATAAAACAAAGATGAATACTATCATTAAAAAAAAAATTATTATTATAAAATTAAACGAAAGTTAAAAAAAAGACAGAAAAATAAAATAAAAAAATTAATTTTTATCGTTTTTGAGCAGAATATAATTATTTAAAAACGGTATTATTTTTCATAATTATCATTCTTGTTCGAGTTTTTATATCATTTTAAAGTTTCTTTTAAACATAATCTTTAGATTTTATAATTTAATAAACACTATATGTTAAAATGATAAAAATGGTCTATAATTTTTGACATAAATTTTTATTAATTTATCGCTTTTTATATCATCCTTAATTATTAATAGTTAAGATAAAAATTTGCATTTTTGTATAGCTATTTTATGAAAACTATATGTATATATAAATATAAATCCTTTAATTTTATTTTTTTATAGTTTAATTTAATTTTCAATAATATAACAATATTAATACATTTATATGAGTAAATTCACTCGATATATTAAATAATACATAAAAATAACACCATTTTTATAAACAACAAACATATAATGTAAAAAAAGTTAAATAATATGATGATTAAAACTTTACCAAAGTGATTTTTATCCATGCTTATATTGTTAGACTTAATGGTTTATTTTAATATAAAGATGAAATTTAATTGTATAATTTACAAAGGTATTTCTCCATTTATATTACTTAAAAATTTTGACTTATATAAAGATACATATTAATTTTATAGTTTTTACACTGAAAAATAATCATTTTTAAATTCTGAATTTAAACACGAAATTTTTTCACCCTCACTATTTATATGCACGGGAACTAAAAAGAAAAAAAATACCATAGTTTATTTTCAAATAATATTGTTTTCTTAATTAGACATAATAATACTAAAATGCCTTAGTAAAAATATTATAAATTAAATTATTGATAAAAAGAAAAAATAAAATAATTTAAATCATTCACTTTATGAATGACACTCATTCAAACATAATTTATATTCTGTGATAAAAAAATCAGTTTAACTCTCAAAATTTGTTAAAAATACTTGTTTTTTTTTAATTTTCTATAATTTATTTTTAGGTTTAATACAAAAATACTTTAGAAAAATTGAAAAAAAAATTATGAAGAATAAAATACAATTAAATATATATTTTTTGTATATTTATCGTGCTTAAGAGTAGGTGTAATAAATATTTAAGATATTATTTGTTCATATCGTTTTATTAATTTTTGATTGTTAATTAATAATATTTTTTATGAAGTATTTTTTTTGTAATTTAATTTTACAATATTCCTTTCTAATTTTTCTTTGTTATTCCATTTTTTTATTAAAAAAATTACTTAACCAATAAACATTCAAAAAAATTTATAATCCTTGCAAAACAGTATAATATTTCGTAAAAAATTAATATTATCTATAAATTTTATTTCTATATGTTTGTATTTTTCTATAAATTTTTATGGTAAAAAACTTATTTAAATCGAAATTTATTTATAACAAAAAAAGAAGAGAAAAATAGTTAAATTTAATTCAATAATATTTTAATATTAGTAAAATTTTGATTTTTAAGCCAATTGATGTCTGAAGGATTATTTAGTCAAGGGAAACATTTTTTATCCTTGACTTTAAACTGATGCATAAAATATAAAGTGATAAAAAATATTTATTTACAAAAAATCCATCTAAAATAGTTTGTAAAAATAAATATAGAAACTGTAATTTTTAAAAATTATTTGCAAGATATAATTTGAATGAAAAATTACTTAATAAAAATTAAAAAAATTATAACAAACTTTTTATATTTTAATGGTTTCTTAAGAGTTAATGATCATCCATCCATTCATGACTCATACAATTGATAAAAAAAAGTTTATTAGTAAGATATTTGTCTACAATTTTTTTAAAATTTAAAAGGCTTTAAATCCATTTATGTATTAATTTCCATTAAAAATTTAAAAATTTTTTTTACAGGAATAAAAATAAAATTATATTGTATTTTAACTCAGAAAATCTTCAATAGATGTAGGAAAAATTGTTATTAATATTTATACAATTAAATAGAATGTTTGAGATTATTCTGTGTTAATATTTTATTTTTTTTAATACAATTAATACTAATTTTTCCTCTGTTTATGATAATATTCATAAAAATAAAAGTTTATTTTTTATTTTAAAATTTCAATACAAATCATATCAATTAATTTACAATTTCATCATCCATAATTATTCGTCCACCAAGAAAATTCTTTTTAAAGTAAAACAAAAATCCGCATTTAAGCTAATTTTTTATTTAAGGAAAAAATTTCTTGTTATTTAAAAATTTTTTCGTATATATTATTCTTAACCTACAATTAAAAAAATTTTAAGACCATAAATTTAATTTTTATGAAATAAACTAAAAAATTTATTAAATACTTTGTTCAATTATTTTTTGAAGAAAACTACATTCGGCATTGTTTGTTAAAAAATAGTTGATTAAAAATTTTTCGATTGTATAGCAATATAAAATAAAAATGTAGCAAAAATTTTAATATTTAAATTAGTTATAAATATTTTAATAAACCCAAAATTAATACGAGATAAAAAGTTTTAGTTACATAAAAATACTTTTTTTTATTCTTAAATCATTGGATAAATCATTATCTGACAATTTTAATATACAGATAAATAATAATTATTCTGACATTTTCATTCATATGATTTCAATTTTAAAAAATATTTTTAAAATTGAATGAAACGAAAATAAATATTTATAACTTGTAGATATCGCTTTAAATTTTTATCTGTTTTTTTTCATGATTAGATATTTTTTCATTGTAATTTTATTTTAGTATGAACAAATCGTTTTTAATCATGATTTTTTTACACATTTAGAATAAAAATTATAAATAAGAGTGGCTATAAATATTAAATATATTAAATTGTTTGGTACGTTTTAATCGAAGATTAGTTAAAAGATGTGAATTGAAAAAAAAAGTTTATCTAACACAATATATCAATGTTTGAGGAGAGTTTTAGTTTTGACTTTCAAGAAAAAATAAAGTAAAAATTTCTGGCTTAAGATGCAAAGAAAAAAAAAGATGAATAAAAACGTTTGATATTAAAAAGAATATTATTAAATAAATGTTTATTTATTATATAGAATATTCGTATTTTATTTTTTGTGTTAATAAAAGCGTTAATACAAAGGTTCACTTTAACGTTTAACCTTTCTAATTTTTATTGTTCAGTTCATGTTGTGTTTTTTTATTTTTATTTAATAAGACAGTATGATTTAAAATATTTAAATTATAATAAAAAATATTTTAATATGTAAAAAATTTTCGATACATAGGATAAAATATATTAATATCATAAGAGCTTTTTCGAAAACACGATTTAATTAATTAAGAACTTTAGACTTCTTAGTAAAAAGATATTAATAATTTACGGTCCAAGACTTCAATGAAAAAAATTTCATCATGAACAGAATTTAAAAAGCATTGTTTTTGTTATTTCTGCTAATTATCATCCACAAGTAATTTTATAAATTGTTTTTTTACCAACATTTAATTACTTTAATAATATTATTCTTATTCCTACTAAAAACATGTAATTTTTGGGTTTCCTTCCTTTTCTTACTCTAGGTTTTTTGAAAATAAACATTATTAAAGGTCAACTTAATTTTTGAAGATTATAATCCCATATTGTTGAACCTAATTATTTTAATTAATTTTAAATATTTTTAAGATAAAGTTTGGGAAAAGTTTTTCCAATAAACAAATTTCTTTTTATTGATAAAAAATTTTTTTTATTATAATTTTTGTCTGTAGTTAATAAGAGTTCAATAAAATTATAAACATTTTAATTTCTGTGTCGAAAATTACACGGTTTGTAAAAAAGATTTGCTCATATTTTTGAAATGTAGACATTTTTAAATATTTAAAAATTTAAGATGTAATTTTACAGTTGTAAAATCAAACAAGTTTTTACTCTTCTCGATTTTATTATAATTTTCAAATAATAATTTTCTAAATGCATAAAAATTTTAACTGAATTAATTTTAAAACCAAAACATATAAGGTTTAATTATTTGATTATGTAAATCAAAAGTTAGATTGTTGATATTAAAAATTCAATTTGATATTTTTAAAATAGTTTAACATTTATCGATATATTTTGCTATTTATAACTCTTATGATATTAAATTAAAAATCTTTTATTGCTTTATCTTAATTGAAATTAAATTATTTCAAAAATGTTTTATTCTAAAAATTTTTTTTATTTTCTTCAAAAATTCTTCATAATAAACATTTTTATATAAAAAATTATATTATTATTCTTATTACTGTCAGGGTTTCGTAAATAAATGATAATGTCTTGATTTAAACCATTTATCGATTTTTTTCGATGCTATGTTATTCAGCTATTTTGAAATGAATTTTTTTTACTTGTATTGTCACACAGAGGTTAAAATGTATATAGGAAGTTTCACTTAATACGAATTAATGTTTCTTATCTTAACAAATACATTGTTGATTCGCTAACAAAAACTAGCCTATAATAAAAGATTTCGGAAAAAAATATGAAAAATATTTAATCATCCAGAAATTCAAAAATAAAAAATCTCTTTTTCATTTTATCGGTGAGATAAAGTTAGTTTAAAATTCCGACCGCCCTACAAATTATCAGATTTTAATAAAAAATTATCACCAAATATTGCGATTTGATATTTATTTTTCATTTTTTATTTAAAAAAATATCGAATAAAAGGCTGACATAAATGTAATAGTATTAAATTTTAGTATGCGTTAAACAATTTATTTTTATTCAACTTTAATAAAAAAGATTTTTTATGTCAAAAATTGTGTTTAAAATATTTTTAATTTAATTTTTTATCATTATAATTTTACTGTAAGTCATTTAGTTATACTTTTTATTATTAGTATCTGATGATTTTTAGCCTTTATTTAAAATAATTAAGTAAAATAAATGTTATTAAAATATTCAGATATAATGCTAGGATTTATCTATGACTACTAATGCGATTACTTTTCTCTTGTAACAATACCGCCTATTATTACTAAATAACGTTTTATCTTAAAAAAAATTAATAAGGTTTAATTTACCAATCTTTGTAACATTTTTTATTTTAAATATTATTTATACATAAAAATATGAAATAAAACAGGAGCATATTTATATCTTTATATTTTACATCAAATAAACATTTGTGTTTGGATAAAAATACAGATTAGGTAAAAAAAATTTAACATATATGAATGATTGTTTTAATAATAAACTAAAAATACCTTAGGTATGGATTTTTATTATGTAAGAGTTACGGTAATTCTTTAATAAAAAATAAATATTAAAAATTTATGTCAAATATTTTTAAGTATTATTTAAAAAAAAGGTATAACAGGATTAAAATATTTATAACTTTTTTTACTTGTCAACTGCAATGTTTTTTCGGTAAAAATACAATAAAGCAAATAAATTATTTCAAACTTTATGATACTTGAGGAATAATTGTTTCATAGATGATATATTACTGCTAGTATTTTATTCAATAAAAGAAAAAAATATCTAAATAAAGTAGGCTTAAAAAGTATTTTTCTTAAAATTTTATTATACTTTTCTCTAAGGAAAACTAATTTATCAAATAATTTTAATGAAGCCTGATTTAATCACGATAATTATTTTGGATGAAAAAAGGCCTTAACACAAATTTTACATTTACGAAAAAAAACTAACAAAAAATTATAAAAATTTAAATTTTTGAGATAAAAAATATCTTTATCATTAAAAAATATTTAAATTAAAAAAAAAGCATTTTTTGCAAAGTTATTGTCAATAGATCTTGAGGTTTTATGATTGTTAGTGCAAAATTTAACATATAAATGAATAAAATTATCATTTTACTTTTAATATGAAAACAAATGTACACCAGTATGATTTTTAATCTGATAAATTAAAAAATCGATAAATTATACAGCTATATTTTTATGATATTAAAATATATAATATAAATTTTTTTTTGTAAAAAAATATTGTAGATCACGATTTCTAGTTGAATTAGAATTTTAGATACTAAAATTTTTTTATCGTTTTTAGAAATTTATAATTATATCTTTTCTAATATTATTTATTGTTAATTCGACCTTTTAATAAATAATAATTTGATTTTTTAACTTTGACTGTAAAAATTAAGAATATTCATGTTTTTTTTCTTTTTAGTGACTTTTCGCTTAAAGCATTATAAAAAAATACAATCTGGTTTAAAAGTTAGTAGCATCTTAAAATTTGTTCCGATGTTATAATAAAGTTATTCTTTATGTTAAGAAATGTAATTATGCTAAAATTTTAATTTTAAAATTTGCCAAATTTATGTCAATAGATTAATTATTTGTTAATTAGTTATTATTTAAATTCTTTTTGAGTGTTATTTTTAATAACAGATAAATAATTCTATATTTATTAAAGACAAATGTACCGATATTTTTTTATTATAAAATAATTAATTGATTATGGTGTTTTTCGAATTTATAAAATAATATTTTTAATATTAAAAGTTATCTATTTTTTAAACGTATAGTTTAAAAATCTTATAGTATTCTTTCCTTTTAACTGCTATTTAAAAATTGTGAGATTAAAAATTTCCTCTCCATATATCATTAACAAATTATTCAATTTAAATAGCAATATTAAAAAAAATTGTCATATAGCGACAGCAAAGATTTAAAAAATTTAGTCTGAATCTTTTACGAATTGTGTCTCTCCTGGCTGTGCTCCCGGCAGGGGGCGTGGGTCTCAGCCGCCTTGCTCCTCTCGATCGCCCTGTCATCGACTAGCCCCATCCTACTGTTCACCGCATGCAATTTCACGTGTCGCGTCTGTGTCCGTGCTTTTGCCTACCTTGTATAGAGGTCTGCCAGCTATACACGACGCGGGTTAGGAACAAGTGACTCACCTCTCACGGCCCTGCCTTTAGTCCCAACAACAGAAACAGTACCCAACATTATCGGGCAGTTCGTCCCTTATTCGCTTCTCGCCTAGTATTCTGTGTGAATGAAAAAAAAATCTAAAAGGGAAATCATATAAGTTGAATTTGAAACGGTTATAAGTCTGATATATTAATGTAAGAGAAAATACAAAATATAATTTAAAGAGTTCGTCTAGAGGTTGTAGCTCGTCTTTCAAAGAGTGGTATTAATATATGTTTTATTTTTTTACAATACTGTTTATTAAACTTAAACTAAACGACGTAGGGTTCACCCGGCCTTCACTGGCAATAAAATGACAGCTAGAAAACAAAGTAGAGGGCTGCAAATTCCAAAGACGCAGACAGATCAAGCCCTCCCAGAAAGTGCCCTCATTAGTTATTCGACAAGTCGCTGTTAACCCCTAGCAAAAGAAGTGACGAGCGGTGGAGCGGGAGGGAAAGAAAGCGTCGGTAGACCAAGAAAGAGAGACGCCCGAAACGCTACCAAGCTAGGTACTTCCATTATCGAGTAGCGGATGTTCTGTAATCGGAATTTGGCGTATAAAATGGAAAGAGGAAGAGTGAGGGATCGAGGTCTTCTCTCCTTCTCTCCTTCGTCCCCTTCTCTCCCTCTCGAAGCGTTAAGGTAACCAAGCCCTGCAGTAGAAAAACTGGTGGAATAAAGTATAACAGGGAGTTAGTGGATGTGCGAACGGGGGAGCGTAAAGAAGGTCATACATGGCAACAGTGCGACCGCAAACGGAGATAAGCGTTGCAAACACTGGCAATACAACGAGACAAACGCCTAGATAAGACGCCATTAAAGGAAAAAGGAAGAGGGGAGGCTAGAGGGACCTACCAGTCAGACAGCTAGACGATAAAGAGCGACCGTGCCCAGTTCCCACCAGGCAAAGAAACCACGGGGAAGACATAATATTTAGCATGCAATATTAGTTATCTAACTGTTACTATGGTCAGGAAAAAAGGATGGAATGGACCCCATGCAAACTATGGGCGAAGTCCCGTACATTAAGGGCCACGTCCGAAGCACAAGAAAATCCATCATAGAGTGGGCTAATATGGCTGAGGTAATTCCCCTAAACGATAAAGGGCGACTACGAACCACGGGGGTGGGCGGCACGCCACCTGAATCACTTAACACCGATAATCCGATAAAGAACAAGAGGGTGGTAAAGTGAAAAGAACGACGTAAGAAAGAATATACAAATTATCAACCCAAGACAAGGTAAGTGCAAGAAGCAATAAAGAAAACAAAAGGAAGAAGGTTAGGAGCATTAGGGGTGATAGCCTAATTGATCCATTCGGACGGATAACGCGCAATTGTAATCGATGACAGAGGAAGTGGTCGTCGGATGATAGTAGTAAGGAGAAAGAAAAAGGGGTGAGACGTGGGGTGACAGAGATACAATGGGAAAAAACATTGTCCAAGCTGAAGGGTCGAGGAGAAAAACACACTCTCTTGTAAATGTAAATGTGGTTACGGGGAAGATAGATGACAAAAAAGCGAAGGCTAGAAACTCAAAGACACTTTTGTCTGTGATTAAAGCTTCACTCACATCAGTAGGCTAAGACAGGAGGACAAAGTAGAGAAAACAAGAAAAGGAAGTGAATAAAAGAGCCCGTGGAGGTGCAATGCAACCCCCAAAAGCCGGCGATGCAGCGAAATAAGCGGTGGGTAACGAAGTGAGGAGAAAACCAAATACTTTCCCGCGGTATCTGCATTTAAAAATGTAACGTTCAAGCTGGTAAGGAGCGGGGAAAGAACAAAGAAGTAAGAAAACCGAGGAGAGAAAAAAAATTATAAAAAAGATGAGTGCTTGAGGCCACCAATGAGCAGAGCGGCTGGTGTGGAATATAAGAACATTATTCGACAACCTAAAAGTACTACGTCGGGGAGAACAACATTCAACCCAAGTAGAAGGCACTACGGGCGAAAGACAAAAATGAAGGGTGAAGCGCCAGCGAACCACTCACTCCCGGTCAAAGCTCCTTCCCCGAAAAAGCGAAATAAAATCCGTGATGGGCGAGCACAAATATCTTACAAAGATGGGTAAGAGGGAGAGGGAAAGATTTGGTGGGGGGGGTGGGGGGGGTGGAGAGAGCGGCGGGGGGGGAGAGGGGGGAGGGATGGGGACGGGTCACGGGGGCGTGCGAAGGGAGGAGAAGCGAGGAAATAACCTAATTGATCTCAATTAAGATAAAGCCCGGAGATGGGTCATACGACAGTTACTGAAGGCCTCCCTTCTACCTTCAAACTGTCCGCTTCAAATAAGTCCATAGAGAGACTAGAGCAGCTAACCCCTCGCATATCCCTCCCACTTCGTCTGCATCAGCCTACCTGGGACGTCGCCGCGATAGCATACTGGCTACATCGCATTATTCCATAAAGAAAAGTACTAGCCCGCTTTCAGCCCTCACCGTCCACGCCTGCTGCTCAACCGTCAGCCCGCCACCGTAATATGAAGCATCCGCCATCTACCGGGCACATGGCTGGCTTGTCACACACACCCGCCTTAATCACACAGCTATATATTTAAGTCGAGAACTGAGCTCGACCCACCTCAGCTCCAATCCCTACACTCACTCCCCGGACCGGACACTCCTCTTTCACTCTGGATTATAATGAACGCTCGAACGTATATAACCGACATTTCCGGCGACACGTTACACCTGACCTACTGTAACTCACCACAAGTACCACTTCCCTACTTGAAAGTGCAACTCTTCTATGTCAATAGGCCACTCTATCCTATACTCACCCTGGCGGATAATCCAGCCCTGTCGAACCGGATACCGCCCGCCAAGGGCAGAGAAACAAATATCACGTAACGCCTTTTCCCCCCGTATTGCCTGCGTCACTCTCCTCAGCTTCCCACCCATAAGCCGAAGCCGGGCTCACACGATAACCGCCACCCTACTTTAAACTGCGCCAGAATTGACTATTACTCGAATAAAAAACTCCCTAACCCTCGCAGGAAGATCCCCGCGCGCCAACCCATCATTTGTTTCTCTGCTAGCTGGTTTATAAAATGCAATTAAGCGCGCTACTCGCAATAAAATCTTTTTCTCATTATTTCTAACCCTAGCCTTCGCCTACTCAGGCCGCTTTTTCACTAAATTTTGAAATATTATCGCGTCGCGAAATATTTAAACTACACCGTCAGACGGCGGGTGGATGGACAAAACATTTCCTCAGGCATGCAAAGAGGATAACAGGGAGCGAGTGGGGAAGAATGGAGGAAAAACATACGCAGACAACACATCGCAGAAAAGGACACGCAAAAGCTAGAGGTACGCGTGAAGGCCAAAAATAAGAAGGAGAAATCGAACCAAGGAAGAAGAGCCGGACACACAAGGGACAACGAGAACAGGGGCAAGAGCAAAAGACGAGGTATGACAGGAGAAAGTATAGATTGAAAAGGGGCAAGCACAGGGAGCACTTGTTAAAATATGAGAAATGAGCCACGACGCGAGGACAAGCGGAACAAGCACCGTTATGGGCAGAAACAGAAAATGAAAAAAGAACGGCGCATACAGATAAAAGCAAGGCAAACGAGGCAAGTATTGGGTATGCGAACAGAAACTAAAAAAACGCGAGACCGATAAAGAGCTATGTAAAACACCGACAATGGCAGTGGATTGTAATAAAGCCCACATCAACGCTTTATTTGCTCCCCTCCCCCCGTGCTTTTTCCCTTCCCCTCCGCCTCTCGCCTCCCTCCCACCACTGTTTCTTTTCTTATCTCCCCTTCCTTTCATTTTTCTCCTTGTATATTAAGCATTTTCTACACCTAAATTTATATTACTAATTTATACTAAAATTACAACTTTTTATATTTTCTACTACTAAATGTAATTTTAAATTTTTAAATTAAATAACTTTAATTTTTTAATAACATTGAAGATAAAAATTACAGATAAATGAAACAGTAAACTGTTAAAAATAAATATTATTGTATATTCTAACACAAAATATTAAATATACTAAAATTGGTTTTTATTTTTTAATAAATGTTTTAAATTTTTTTAGTGGGAAATATTTATTTTTTAATATCCTTTCAAAAAAAGTTTTATTAAATTTTTTAAATTCATTTACAATAAGAATATATTGTTGTGAATTTATTTAGCCATTTCCCAAGGTAAAAATGTTAAAATATTATCATAAGATAGATATTTTGATATCAATGACTTTAAAAAATTCTTGAAAATAAATTCAATGTTTAAAAATATCTAAATATATAATAAATAAATTTAAAAATATATTTCATTGAATTAATAATAAACTTTCTTAAGGTTTATCCTTATCATATCTTACAATGAATGGTTGAGAAAACAATCAAAGATATAAGCGAAAAATAACTGAAAAATAGATAAAAATTTGAAAAATTATCATTAAAATAATAATATAAAAACGAAAAAATATATTTAAATTTTGATCAATATTTGATTTATTTTTTAATTTTCGCTAAAATTTGAAACAACTTTCGATAATATGAACATGTTTGGATGGTTGACAGTCCATCAAACTTTGAAATAAATTTAAAAAAAATTTATTTATTTGATTTTATAAAAATAATAAACAGATTGAAAAGTATTAAAATTTAAAATTTTTTAATAAAATGAAGATTTATTTTAATTTGAACATATTATGTATTATATGAATAAAAAAAACATTATCTTTATATTTTTAGCATTTATTAGCTTTTAAGTTGAAAACAGTATTAATCTAAGAATATTTATGTCCAATAAAAATTGATCTTTTACAAATTATTATTTTCCGATAATTTAACCACACCGCTTTTATTTCAACAGCCTCTGCCGCATCCGGGTACTCTTTTATTTTTTTTATATAAAATATTTTCGCTATTTATCGATTAATTTTTTATAAATTTATAAAAATTAAAAAAAAATTAGTTTTTTATTATGATTTATTATTATATATAATTGTACTTCCCATTTAGAAGTTTTTCGTTCAATATAAATCTGTTTTACTTTTATGTTTGATGTATTTATTTAGATGTTATTTAATCATAAGTTATATCTATAAAGTATCTGATTTATTCAATCTTATTATTTTTTTTTTACTAAAGCCTATCGTTTTTACAATTAAATAATTAAATTTTTTTTGAAAATATCGGAAGGGATTTTACGGCGTGTACCTTTTAGATAATCATATTACTATTATAAATATTTAATTTTTAATATATTAGTGTTATGTTTTGTTCAATACTCTCATTATAATGAATAAATCTTGGTTTTTGTATTATTTTATAAGTTATTTATTTTGCAATCCGAAGTTGGTCTATTTTAAGAATATTTTTATTTATTGATTTTGAGACAAGATTTTATTTATTCTTTTATTAAATTTTATTAACAACTCTTTTATCTTTTTTGAAATCGTGGTAAATAAATAGAATTATTTATATTATTTTTAGTTTAAAAAATTCACAAAAAATTGTCTAGGATCTAGTATCCTTTTCAATATTTGCATGCATGGATTAAGTTTCTCACTATGTTGTTTGTTTATTATTAACTTTAAATTTTAAACTATTTCTTCTAAATTATAAACTTTTTCTCAGCATCATTTTTTACATTTTTCACAGACATAAATTTTATACAAAAATTAAAAAAAAATTTTTTTAGTAACTTTCACACACATAAAATTCATACGTTTTAAGAATAATGTCATATCATATAAATAATCAAAAACCGAAAAATATTTTTGATATAACTAAAATAATAACCGATGTCAGTTATTTATTGAATAATATATTATTGTTATATAGATTAATTTTATTCATGAATTCTTCTATTTTTTAATGTTAACCAGGGATATTTTTTGAAATATTTTACCTCATCTTAAGAATAGAGATAAGATTTAATTTTCTAGAATTGACTGTAAATCAGAATACTATAAGAGCTAAATCTTTTAAGAATTGCGATTTAATGATGATATTTGTCCTAATTTTTTCTATTAGGTTGTACGACAAAATT
This sequence comes from Oryzias curvinotus, assembly GCA_023969325.1. Taxonomy (NCBI): domain Eukaryota; kingdom Metazoa; phylum Chordata; class Actinopteri; order Beloniformes; family Adrianichthyidae; genus Oryzias; species Oryzias curvinotus. The sequence continues at coordinate 31,393,725 of CM043717.1, read as the reverse complement.
TTTTTAGTTGATAATATGTAAGAAATTAATATTATATATTATTTGTTAAATTTAAGATATTAAAGAAATTTTTTCGCTAGTATTTTTATCACACGAAAAAATGTTTACAATGTTTAATTGGTTAAAATTTTTGAAATTAATAGTCAAATAACTCTATGCTTATATTAACATAATTAAATAACCATTTTCTCTAATATATTTATCATTATTACCTTACGGAGTTGATTTTAAAATCGTCCTAATCATTGTCTCATTAATTTTTAAATTTTCATATGACAGGTCTCATAAAAATTCTAAAATATGATTATGCTTATATTTATCAAAAAGTATTTCGATCTATTTCCGTCATAATGAAGCTGATCAAAACATTTTTTGATGAAATACTCTAGCGTGTATTTGAATTTAAAAAATTTAACCTTTTAAAAATTGAGAAATCTGAATGACATTGTTTGTGAATAAATAAACCCTCATTTTTATATCAGAATCGTAATTCAAAATTTCTCTGATTTCGAGCATGATTAAATTATATAAAATTTTCTTAGCATAAAAATGTTTTAATTAAGCAATGATTGAATCCAATAGTTAATATAGGAAATGAATTATTACTTTTAATTATTTTTCTATAAAATTAGTTTATTAGAAGATCATGTAAAGATAATTTACCACGGGTAATTTAAATGAAAACATTTAGAAGATAAGAAAAAATTTTCAAAGTTTTATTTTAAAAATATTTTATGATTTAAAGATTTTTAATTATGTTAATCTTAAACAATAGAAAATAAGATTATTTAAAATTAATTTAAATAGATTTTGTAATAAATGATTTAAAGAATTATGTAGCAATATTATTTTAGTATCCTATTAATCAAAGAAGGAATTTACAACCAAACATTTCATCAAATAGAATGAATACTTTTTAAGCACTTTGAAATTACTGCAAAATATTTGAAAAAATTTTAATAGTGAAGTTTACGAAAGAACAGTAGTAAGATATCCTAAAATGTTTTATGAAAAAACAGTAAATATAAAGCTTTTTTTTAAAGTTATTAACTTCCTTTTAGAGAATCTTAGTTGTTAGTAACCTTTTATATTTTACAGCCAATAATTATTGTAGTATTTTATCTTTTTATAATTTTTTAAATTAAATTTATAAATTTTAACTACAAAACAACGCTAAAATGCGAAATTGTGTTTTACTGAGATTTGGAGTTAAAATATCGATACATTCAAATCCGAACAAAGTTAAAAAAAGTATCCTGTTTATAACAAGTATAGATTTAGGTATAAAAAAATTTAAAGTTAATAATTTACAACAAAATTTTTATGGCTCATCTTTGAAATTTTATTGGTTAAAATGAAAAAAAGCTTCAACTTAATGAATTTTAAAAAAGCATTTTACCTTTATTTGATGTCAAACCAATGATATTTTTATATTTTAACATAATTTGACTAAAAATAGGAAAGTATTTCACATAACTTTAATAAAAGAGTAAAACAACTAGTTTTAATCATTTTATTGTCTTAATTACTCTTCTATGAGACACATAAAATAATTTAGGGCTATTGATTTTTTAACCATTTAAATGATAAGTTGTGTAAAATGGTTAAATTCATACATGACTTAGCTGACAAACGGATTAAAAAAATATTATAGTTAATTCTATTTCAACAAACGTTTAATATAAAGTTTCAAAGTTTTTCTATTTTTGCACTGTGTAACTACATCAATTTTTTGCGAATTTTCAATCGCTAATTATATGATAGAGAAATATAAAACCAATTAACAAGTATCTTAAATAAATAAATTTTTTTTCTCTATAAACAATATATTAGGAGTTATTCATTTTTATGAAAATATTTTTTTAATAATTACTGTCAATAAAGCGTCAAACGAAATTAAACACATAAAAAATTAAATAGTATATATTTCTTTAATAAGACTAGATTTTTATCATTGAATTATATAATATCATCGCAAAAAAATTTCATTCAATTAACAGTCTTTTGGACTATTTGAAGCATTTTTTTGCTAAAATTTTATTGTGTATTTAATGTCAAAGGTAAAATCCCTTTTTAATAAGAACTTCAATATTCATCAATATATAGATCTTACCGCATATTTATTATGATAATCAAATAAATATCATCAAGATTATACTATAACTTTTCATAATCACAAAAATATTTTAATTTTACTATTTTAATAAAATAAAATTATAGATATCAAAATTACTTATCGTTTTTAAATGATATAATCTTTTTAATTTATTGACATTTAAATGCATTTTTATCTCTTAAAGAGAAATCGAGCAATATATATTTCTAGAACACTGGTGAGTTTGACTTAGATAAATATAATTTCTAACTTTTAAATAATAATCTTTTATTGTGATCTTTCTTCAAAGGTCTTAATCTCAATTTATTTTTGAAAATAAGTTATGATCGCTATCTTAATTGAAAAAACTTCAAAATACAGCAATCTTTCAAATTTTCTCATTATTTTAGATTTATTATTAATATTCGCAGAAAATAACATGATTCTTTTCAGGTTAATAATATGAAATATTTTATCGTTTAAAGGAAATCATTTCTTTCTTATCATTTGTCTAATAGATAGTCTAGGGTATTTGAATAGTATCATACAAAGTGTCTAGAATGAGCTAGATCATAGTTAATAATAGGTAATAATTGAATTTACATTTTACATAATTTCGAAATTAATTAGCTTGAATTAATGAATGTTTAGGAATGTATATAAAAATTTTATTTTACAGAAAGTTATCGAAAAATTAAAATAGCAGGTTAAAGTTAGAAAAAATTAATTAATTTTTTCTTTTTATATTACTATCAAAGATGCAGAATAAGCAGATTGAAAAATCTTGGTTTTTTTAACGTAACTAACAATACAGCTCATATATTTTTCCAGAATATATTATTAATAATTTAATTTTGTTAATTTATTTGTTTGACCTATTATTGACTTTAACAATTATAACTGTTTATTAAATATATATTTATTCAATATTAACAATGTATTATTTTTTTCTTTATCAAGAAAAAATTAAATTAAATAGGTTAACTAAAATAACATTATTCTACAAAATAATTTGTTGAAATTAATTTATTTATATATCTAGGAATAACTCACGAAAAATTTATTTCTTTAGAATTATTCAATCGTTCGTAAGAATATTATTCACTTTTTACATTTTCCATTAAATATTCTTTTTTATTAGCAAAAATGATAATTTTTTTTTATTTTACTTCGTTAATGCGATAAATTGAAATTTTATCCCCTAAATAATATTATTAATTCAATATATATGTTTTATTTTGCTAAATTATTCAATTTTAGGAATTTCTTTGTTATCAAAATTAGCATAAAACAAATTAGAATCTATCTCTAAATAGTTTTTATTAATAAGAATGATTATTACACTGTCAAAAAGTCATAATAAATAGCCTTAAATGTACAAACTCAAATTGTTTTATAGAAAATTATCATTAAAGTTATGATATAATGTGCAAAAAGAATTTTTAATACGAGGAAAATTCTATGATCTTTCTTTAAAAATATTGGTTAAAAAATTGTTATGTTGCACAGTTAAAGCTATTTTTTTTGACAAAAAAAAAACATTAAATTATTTAATAAAAAACAGCGAAATTTTTGAACTAAATTATAACGAAAAATATTTTAAAATTACCCAGTTAATTATTCAATACTTTTTTTTTAATTACGAAAAATATATTTTCTTTAAAAAATATTTGTTGAGAAATATATTATCTTATAATATTCATCTGTTAATTCTTTTTATCTGCTTTTATCTTAAATCAATACCTTTATTAATCAATCAAGACTTCAAATCAAAAATTATAACAGTATTAAGAATTTATCTATAACTTTACATTGGAGAATGACATTTTTATAATAATTTGTTCCAATTAGTGAAATTGACAATTCGAAAATTTTAAAAACGGAATTATATACAATTTTCTTCATTTTATCACAATATGCTGATATTGTGGCTAAAAATGTTTTAAATTAATTGTTTTTTATTTTTTAGTTTAAATTTTTTAATATCACACATTGTATAATACAAAATATCTTAAAAAATTATAAAGGCTGATCAAATACGAATTTTTTATCATAATTGTCAAAGATATAAAAAATTTCTTATATTTACTCCTAACAATAGTATATTTTATTTTTTTAAAATAATTATTTAAATAAAATAAAAATTTTGAAATTATTAATAAAAAAACAATTTTAAAAGGCTTTACGTTAATTTTTTATATTATTAATTGCTCTGAAATTTGTTCGATTTATTTTTTAATGTTTGATTTTTTTTTAAATATTTCAAGACTTTCATTCATTATTTCATGAAAGAAGGTGTTAAAATTTTTATATTATTTAAAATAATTAAAAGTAATTGGGAATATCAAAATCAAGATTTTATGTTTATTTTTAATCTTTGATATTTAAAGCTAGAAGGTAGAATTCTCATTAAATCTATACAAATTTTTAATTTTTTTTTATTATTGGTGCTTCTATTTAAATATAAGAAAAAATATTTTTATTTTTAGTCAGAGATTTCGATTATACATAAATAAAATCCAAGAAAATGGAAAACTCTCACAAATTTTAAATATTTAAAAAAAAATTAAGATTTTTCATGCATCTTTTAATTTTAAGAGTCCTACGATATAAAAAATTTCCTTAGGTAAATTTTTTGATAAAAAAATTTAGTTTTATAAATTATCTAAAATTTCAATTTTTTTCAAATGTAGATTTTTTAATTTTAACTGATATTTTCACATACAATATTAGATTTGTTGATTTAGGTATTACAGATTAACAATAATCTTTAAAATCATCAAAGAATTATCTCATTCAATAAAACTATAAGTAATGCTTGTTTTATGCTTATGTAAGAAATTAAATTTTTTTGGTTATGCTTTATGCGAAGAAGGTTATAATTTAAGATATTTTAAAATTAATATACAAAAAATAAATTGTTCTTCAAAATTTGTCAATAACTGTTCAAATCATCGATATATTATATTTAACTATTATATATTTAAATATTTGTTGATAATTTAAAAATAAAAATTATGTATAAATCCATCTAAAATAAATTAAATGCAAATAAATCAACAATATATTCTAAGAACTTCATAGGGATTTTTATCATAGATCATTAGAAAAAAATTATTTTAATTATGCAAAAAGTATTTTTATCGCTATTAATCATTAGCTTTTAGTCGATTTATTAAAGCAGTTTTTTAAAAAGTTTCAATGAATAAAAAAATTTCTAATTTTTATCATTTATGTTATTGAAAATTTTTTTAAAACTAAAAATAATTTAGAGTATAAGGTTTTTATAGTCATTTTAGATAAAATATTCTTTAGTTATTATAATATTGATATTTACAATTCTGAACTAAAAGAATTAGTTAACTAATGATACAAAATAAAAGAAATTCCTATTTATAGATAAAACTAATATTTCACTTTTATTTAATTCAGTTCTAAAGATGGTTTAAAAAGTTTATTCAAATGATAATTTAATTCAATAGTGTTTAAATCTATAAAAAAAAGTCATTTGATTAAAATGAAAAATTAATAGTTGTTTTAAACTTATTAATATATTTCTCTACAAAAAATTCATAGGAATTAATTTAAAAAAAATAACAAAATAGCTAAATATTGTTGAAATTATCAGAATTTATAAGTTTTTGATTTTTGTATTAAGGTTACAGCTAAAGAATTTGAAATCGACATAATGTACATATAAAAAGCATTTACATAAATTAAAATTTCAATTTTTAATGTTGCAATAACTTCCTCGAGTCTAAAAAATATATTTTATAGATTGTAAATAATTTTTATTTTAATAAGTTAATAAGTGTTTGTAGAATTTGACTTTTCTTATGTTAAAGATATTTATTTTTACTCATAAAATAATTTTGAGACAGGAAAAATTTAAAAATACTAGGTTAATTGGGATATAAATAAATGATAGAAATATCAGATAATTAAATATTCGTTTGATAAGTTAATATTACAAATAGTTATTTTTAAAAATCAATTCTATATTATAAATCCTCAAATAGTTTATCTCTCCACAAAAAAAATTTTTAATAACACCCTTATATTTCTCATTTATCACTATAAAATATCAGAATTTTATTGAATATTCTTTATCATGAAAATACTAAATATTTTTGAATTTTTAAATTAAAAAAATAAGAAATTTTATCCAACAAAAAATTACTAACAATAAGGTTATTCTTAATTTATTGTTAAAGACACATGATATGACTGGTTTTATCTTAAATACACTAATATGCTTCGAATATTTCTAAATATAATGAATCATCATCAAAAACACATCACATATCTATCAGTATTTTGATGCTAAAAATAGCGAGGTTGAAAAACTAGAAAAGAAAATTTCCTTAAAAACAAATTATTTTAAAAATAATGAATAATTACTCAGATCATTTATTTTTCTTCTACATTACAAAAAATTAATATCAATACATCATTTTTTAAACGTAGAATTATGGATCATCATAAATAATCAGTAAAATTTGTTTATAGTGTCAACTCTGACAATCTAATGTTTTATTATTTTTTAAAATAATTATGGGTTAAAATTTTTTTCGTCAAATTACATTAAAAAAAATCGGTAAAAAAATTTCAAACTACATGTGCCACACTTTATTCATATCGATTAAGATATTAATTTTTTTTTCTAGATATTCATATCTGTTCTTTTTTTTTCATTTGTTATTTGAGTGTTTTAATAAACATTTAAATATCTGGATTAATCAACGTTTTAAAATAAGTTATGATAGCGATAATATTTTTTTCTGCAAGATTGAAAATTACAAAAAAATAAAATTTCTAACGGAATTTTTTTATGATATTCTATTGAATATTTTTTTTTTAGTAATAATTTGGAATTCAAAGTTATCATAATTAGAAATATAAAAAATTTAATTACATAACGTATATCTGAAAATGATTTATAACCTCTTAAAAAATTAAGAAAAAAATAATATTGATTAAAGTAAAAATTTGTTACTTTTTTGATTAAAAAAAGATAATTTATAATATTATTTCCCGAAATACTAATGCGAATTTAATGGTTTATGAAATGACATATCTCAAAAAATATAAGGTTATTTTTACTTGTTAAATAGAATTATTTAAATATTTTCTGGTGGTAAAATATTATATTTACTTTATTTGTTGTATATAACAGATAATTGTTAGATAAGCTAAAGATAATGTCTTACAAATTATTTTTTGCAGTTAAATCATGATAAAAATACGATCCTATTAGATGTTACTTAGCTATTAAAAAATTAACCAAAGCATGTCCTGTTTTTAAAACGCAAAATATAAAAATTTTTAAAACATGATATGTCTTGGCATTTTTATCAAAATCATTAAAGTCTGCTTGAAACCTGTTTTTTGAAATGTTTTTAAAGGCAGTGTTGATTATATTGTTTTTGTTTATACTATAACTATTAATAGTAAATAAAAAGTTGTTGGTTTTATTAGAAGTGATTAATTTGATCATAAGCAGATTTAAAATTAATGATTGTAAAAAAATTTTCTTTTTTTTCTAGAATTTCTGGGAGTGTTTTCACAAGAGACTATTTTAGTTTAACAACTAAGCATAATTTTTTATGTTTTTCTTTTTCTTAATGAATTAATGAAATAATGTTTGAGTTTTTTGTATGCCTAAATATTAAGTAGTAAAACAATAAATTATATTTTAGGTCTAGTTTAAAAAAAAAATTCGAATCTTCTAAAAAAAAAGAAATTTTTTGATCTGTTATTCGATATGAATTAAATTTCATTGAAATTAACAACTTATTAATTTTAAATCTTTTTTTTTAAAGCTGATTTCTTTCTTTAATTAAACTATATTTTTATTACAACCATTTTAAATATATTTTAAAAAATATTATAAACATCAATATTCTAAAAATATAAATATTTTTTTATTATTTATATACTAACACCTGATTGTTAAAAATTAGATAATTGAAGTATTATAATTTTCATTATTTTATCAACTTATCAATGTCATCATTTAAATAATAAGTAAATTTTTAATGTTTAGAAAAAAAAAAGAATGATTTCATGTGTACAAATTTTAAAAAATAATAAAAATTTTTCATTCATTGGGTATGCTTTTATTTTATCGGTAATTGGTAAAAAAAACATTAAATGAAGCTTTAGCTATTACGTCAATTTTGATTAAATCGAAACCAGTAAAGACCGACAATTACATTAACCAGAAAACAAGCCAAACATTGAGATACCATAATACTTCTAAAGGTATTGGAAAAAAAATAATATAGAAAGTTTTTCGGAAATAATAACAGTTAAGACCGACTCTGAAATTAACGAGGAAACAAGCCACACCCCGGGATACCAAAAAACTTCTGAAAGTATTGGCAAAAAATAATTTAGAAACTCGTTCAGAAATAATAGAAGTTAAAACCGACACTGACATTTACAAGGAAACAAGCCAAACACCGGGATACCAAATAACTTCTGAAAGTATTGGCAAAAAATAATTTAGAAACTCGTTTAGAAATAATAGAAGTTAAAACCAACACTGACATTTACAAGGAAACAAGCCAAACACCGGGATACCAAATAACTTCTGAAAGTATTGGCAAAAAATAATTTAGAAACTCGTTCAGAAATAAAAAAAGTTAAAACCGACACTGAAATTAACGAGGAAACAAACCAAACATTGGGATACCAAAATAATTCTGAACGTATTGGCAAAAAATAATTTAGAAACTGGTTCGGAAATAAAAGAAGTTAAAACCGACACTGACATTTACAAGGAAACAAGCCAAACACCGGGATACCAAATAACTTCTGAAAGTATTGGCAAAAAATAATTTAGAAACTCGTTCAGAAATAATAGAAGTTAAAACCGACACTGACATTTACAAGGAAACAAAAAAAACATGGGGATACAAAAATACTTCTCATAGTATTGATAAAAAATAATTAAGCATATGGTTCTGAAATGTGGGGCAAATATTTCCCGTCTTGTATGGGAAACTATCAGTCTCCAATAAATATTGATACTTCAATATGGGCAAATGAAAAAATTTTTAAATACAAAACTAGTTCTCAAGGTGTTTTGCATGGAGAACTAATTAACCTTGGATACATTTGGAATTCTTATCAACCAAAAGGAAAGCAATTTTACTATACATGATGGGCTTTTCCAGAAGAGAGAGTACCTGCTGAATCAAATTCATTTTCGCTTCCCTTGTAAGGATAATGAGTTTGCGAGTGAGCATATGTATGCATCTTCTAAATCTTCAGTCGAAGTATAGATTATATATTCGATAGATTCAATTTGTTTTTTACAATCAAGAATTTCCAAATTATGAGAGTGCTATTAACGAAACTGATGGAATAGTAATAATCGCCATGTTTTTAAAAGTAATTAGATTTTTTTATTTTTTTTAGTGGGACAAAACAACTAAAAATAATAATAATTTATTCGATAATTTAATTGATAACATCACAAATTCAGGTTACTATATTTAAATTAATTAGATGAGAAAATTGATATAAAGAAAATTTGTTGGAACATTTTTTATTTACGAATTTAATCTACAAACTTAATAAGGATTCTTATGTTTATTATTCCGGATCTTTCACAACACCTCCGTGTCATGAAAAAGTTCTTTGGATTGTTTTTAACTCTATAATCGTTATAAAACTGAATAATGTATGAAATTGAGATAACATTCAGATAATTAATTTAAATAAATTAAAAAATAATTATGGGAAAATGTGTAATAACTATCGCCCTATACAGAATCGGAACCATTGGGAGATTAAAAATATTTATCATATGTAATGCATAGAATGAGTCATTAAAACAATTTTTTATTTTATTTATTCCATTTCTGCATTGATTTTTTTTTCTTTTACAATATTTTGCATGAAAATTTAAATTTAATGATTTATAACAAACTTATAACCGTGTTGTATTGATTATTATTTTCTGGATCTCATTATGTAATAATTTTTTTTTTATATTACTTATACGCAATTGATTTTTATAAGAAATTTCGTTTTGTAAATCGATCCAAAAATTTTTCGTAATAATTAAAATATGAGCCGACATGAATTAAAAATACAGCAATATAAATTCTATAAAATAAATTTTGTAAAATAATAAACATTAAGTATATATAAGCTACAATCCGAATAGGGATTCTCTCTTTTAAGTTATTTAAAATAAGAATTTACCCGATTGTCTGTTATTAGAATAATTTTTTGAAAAATTTTTTAATTTTTCATTTTTTAATAATTCAAAGAATCGAGATTTAAAAAACAAAGGCATTGTAAAATATTATTTCAAAACTCAATTTGATAAAAAGACTAAAATAGTTTTAAAAAGTAATTTTTCAATATTTTCATATTTTCTCAGTTAGTTTTAAAATATAAAGGATGCTATTAATTAAAAATAATTTTTAGCTAAATATCATTATTGAATTAAAAATTGTAAAGCGTATCAAAAAAAAAATTTACTATTTACAATAATTGTTTCTTGATAATAACTAGTAATTTTCAATTAGTATTATGATTTAATAGAATACTTTTAAGAATTGAGTTACAAACAATAATTTAAATAAAATTTCGAATAAAACAAATTCAATAATAATTATATTAAATGAATTTTTTTTTCACACTTTTTTTACTTTAATATTGAGAGTATGGTATAAAGCTCTATATATGAATTAAAGTATTATAACAATTTTTTTGACTTCTCAGGGAATTATCACCAGGATAAAAAAAGGTCTTTCTATATTTAATATGCTACAAAATAAAATTTTTTTTTTTTAAAAAGTTAAAAAAAATCAATATTTTCATCTTTTGAATGTTTGAGGATCTCTATTAAATTAAACCCAAACAAAAAAGTACATTTATAGATGCTTTTTTTTAAATATATTTTCAAAAATTCAGTATAATATCAAAAATTTATTTGTTATAAATTATTCTCATTATCTTTTTTGATTTTAAAGGATAATAATATTTTAAAAAAGCATTTAAATTGATTATATCAAATTCATTATTTAGTGTCATCATAATCTGATTATCAGAATCAGGATTAATCAAATGAATTTTCAAACTTAATAACTATTTTTATCTATTTATTTTACAGTATAAATGTCAAACTAAAATTTAAAATTTTTATATTTCTTAACATCTTAAGTTTAATGTTTAAAGGTAACTAAGCACATAATTTTATACAAAAGGTTGTTGATAAGACAAAACCTCAATAGGTTTAACTTAAAAACTGAATTGAACCATTTACTAAGATAAATCATTCTTTGCTTATTATTCAAAATATCTTAACTTGTATTATACTAATGAAAATTTTTATCAAGATCGAAAATCTTTGACAAAAGATAAGTTTAATATTTTTTGAAAAATTAATTACTCTCCGATTTAAGATTACTAGATTTAATTTGAAATGAAAAATTTTTGCACAGGGTTCAAATACGCTTCTATTAAATAATTTTTTTTATTGCATTAGCTTCAATAAAAAAAAATTCATCAAAAATTATTAATATAAGTTTCGATAACCAAAAAAATTTAGACATATTTATTGTGAAAACGATACCATCTCGGCTAGTAAACAAAAGAAAAGATAATTTGCTATTATTATATATTTTTTTCAAAACTAAACATTAATATTTACAAAAAGCTGTTCCTAGAAATTTAATATGCAATAAAGTCCTCTTAGTTGACTAATTATTTAGAATGTATAAATGTTTTTCCGATTTAAGACATTAATGTATAATAAATTTGTATTTATTTATATACTGATAACAACATTAGGCATATTCAAGTAGTTACAATATATGGATATTTTGTTGCTGTTAATCCGACTTTAATAAATATCTATTCTGAAAAATTTAATTTGAAATATTAATATATAAAATAAAAGATAATAAATTTCAGAATTTTAATAGCTGATTAATGCTAGGTTTTTATGATACTAAAAATGAAATAGCTTGATGTTTTTGTGTGTTTTGCAGTGAGTTTTTTTTTAAAACATTAAACATAATGAAAAAAAAATCTATTTTTATTCTCTAAGAGAAAAATACTTAAGGGTAACGCCCAAATATTTCATTGAATTTTTCTAATGTTTTTCTAAGGTATAACTAGAGAAATAATGATACACATAGCAATGTAATTCTTTGTCACATTAGCAATAATTTAAGCAATAAATCTCATATTACGCTTCACATTTTATTAATTTAAATATATCTAAATATTTTTTATTTCTTTTTTCATTATTAAAATCTTTTTGAATATTTTTTATTTTGATCAATATGCTTATAAATAAGATAAACAAAAAATAAGCACAAAAACTATGTTAGAATCATATGTGCATATTACAATAGAATATTAAAAAATTAAAAACTTAATCTGATTGATCATAATAATTAAAATATTAGATTAAATGATTTTAACTATTACTCTTAAATAACATTTATATTAACACAAAAGGCTATTTATTTTTCAAATTAAAGTAATAAAGTCATAAATTTACTACATACTCGTTGTTAAACAAATATTTACTACTAATTTTAAAGATAATTCGATTCTTTTGAAATTCAGAAGAATTTAGATTTTTAAAATAATTTCAAGATTTATAATTATTTTACATGTTGATATAATGAATTATTACGATAAATATTAGTTTTACAATTAATTATTTTGAATAATTTCTTTTCGTATCCTACTACATTTTTTTCAAGTTTTAAATATAATAACATTTTTAAAGGACAAAAAACTATCTTTCATTACTAATTTTTTTTCATTAGTTATTGTAATTGATTTTGAATCAAGATAGTCTTGAAATGCTTAGAATTTGTAAAACCCATCATTCCAAATATTTATTTTTCAAAAAGTAACAAATTTATTTTATTATAATGAGAAATACAGTAATTATAGTTTTTAACTGATGAAATTTCGAAAATTTTTAATTTAAAAAATTTATTTTCCTAAATTACAAAATATACATGATACATTCAGAATAGCTGTAACACAATCTTATGATTTTAGATAACGAATCTTACCTAATAAATCATTTGAGTGAATAAAATTAAAAAATATCCTTTAGTAGTACATATTTTATAAGAATAAATGTTTCTCATAGTTAATAAACTTGGGATTTTAGTCATATTTTAAAATGAATATAATTTATCTATAATTATAGAAAGCCCTAGATTTAATTAAAAATTTTCTATTAAAAACCAGTTATAATTTATAAATTGTTTTTAATTTTTTAATATAGACTCTTGCGACTGAATCCAAAAAAATTTGGATAATATTTTATGACAAATATTTTAAGAGCTTAAATATATCTTTAATATGTTCCTTGAAACAACTTTTATTCCTTATTATAGTAATTTAATTCAGATCTCTTACATGATATTTGTAATATTCAAAAAAATTTTAATTATTTTCTATAATTTGCATAATTTTTTGAACTAACCTTGGTTTAACGCTACAGTAAATTTATAATTTCCAGTCTCTAACAATAAGAATGATGACAATTAACTAATATAATTATGGTAAATTTTGTCATTCGATTTTACAAATTTTTATTTCACATAATATCTCTATCTTCAATATTTCTTTTTCATGTAACATATTCTATATAGTAAACAATATAAAACATTTATTTTGCTCCAAATGACCATACATGAAGGGTTTTTTCCATTCATGATAACAAAATATCAATAATCAGTTGTAATTGAAATATCATTTTTACATATTGCTTGTTTCAATTTTATTTATAATTATTTTCAATATATTTTTGCGTTAAAATAAAATAGCAATATAATTCTCAATTTATTATTATGATCTATTATTTGGTATTTACTACAATTTTGAAGTTAAATAGCAATTCATTGTTATAGATGCTAAACTAATTAAGCTTAAAAAATAATTTTTAAATTTTGAACAAAGGAAAATAATGATAGAGAAATACCGGTATAATGTTTGAACTTTGTTATAAAAATTTCTAATCAGAGCTTCTAAAATTTTCAACAGGATTTTCAATTTTTTTTAAAAGACTAATTATTAGAATTGCAAAATATTTGTATTTTTTATTTATTTACAGATAATAAAACCATATTTACGAATAATAGTGTATAAAAATTAAAATTTAACACCATTTTTAGGATTTTTTATTGATTAATTCTCAAGTTTATTTCGGAAAGTAAGAGAACAAAATATTATCCCTAAGTAATATTGCTTATTGGTATTGACAAAAGTTTAAGTGATGTTTATCATTAATATAAAAATTTTTTAATTTAATATATAATTATATGTTTAAAAGAAAAAAAAAATTTTGATCATAAGAATTTTTTAAAATGATTTAATCCTATCACGGTTGATAACATTTTGAGTGTTCACGACTTAAAACTTAAAAAAAAAATTAAATTTGTAATAATATCTCTGCAAATTCTAACGATACAATCTCTATTAACCGCTACACCTCCCTCTCTAATCTGGTCGTATATATAAGCAGCTATCAGTCTATCAGCTGAAATAGGTTTTGTCTTGTTTAAAATTCTTTATTGAAAAACTTTCGTGGCGAAGAAAGAACTTAGTATGGACCTGAATAGGGTGCTTGTAGAGATTTTCGGTTTGTGTTTGAAGTAAGTAGACAAATATTCATTTAAAAATGTCATTACATTTAATCTTCTTGTCAAAATTTAACTCCCTTGTGGCTAGAAAAGGTGATAATGTACTTACTTTTTCTAGTATATCTTAATTAAATAAATTCAACTATTTTATATAGCGAATATTCGTAAAAAACAAATTCACCATGAAGAGAAATGGTTTCACTGCATCAAAATTCAGCCGAAGAAACCATTAGTTGAGTTTCCTGAGTTGTTCTTAAACCTAATATTATCTAAGGTAGCTCAGCGAGCCAATTATCATTTATAAGTCTTGTATAAAGTAAAAATATAAGTTGTCGATGGAAGCGCCTTACGATCCAGTTTTTTTTAGGGTAAATCAAGGTTGTAGTATGAAGACTAATACCAAGTAATTAGATAAAATTCAACAAAATATCGGCTTTATAACGTACTCTGTCTGTACTGATCTGATCTGGCACACCAAATCTAGCTATCAAATGACTGATAAAGACTCGTGTACAGCTATATAGAAAATATCTAGCGCTGTTTTTTCTGGCGAGAGGCATCGGAACGGTGTTCCGGCACCATTTTCCACAGACTTTTTATTTTTTGCTTGGAATGTTTGGTCTTTACTGCTTTTCCAGATTTCGTTAAGTGCTATTATCGTTGATAAAGTAAAGTGAATTTTAATATTAAATAAACTTGTCATGTATAATACCCCAGCCCAATGATGGTTAGTATAAAAAAAAAGCCTTGAATTTTAATTTTAAATTTTATATCGATAGTGCTGGTGCACATGCGCATAACCCCTTCGTAATGCGTTCGGTTATCGATTGTTAACACAACGTGTCGATAATTGGAAATTTTAAGTGTTATTTAAATTTGTCAAGTTTAAACAAATATTATACAAGGGTTGGTATCGTTTAAAAAAAAAGAATAACTAGTTTTTTTCGACTTCAGCTTCTGCAAAAATAAAAGCTAAAACGATCTAAGAAGAAATAAAAACCAGTACGACGGATCCATAAACTTACGTACATTAGTGCTCGAAAACAACGATTGGCCAAGTTGCAGAACAGTAGAGCAAAAAACAGAATTTTGCTATAAAAATGAGTTGCTGTGATTTCAAGGAAAAAACTTGGCTGCACATTCCAGAAAGATGGGATCGCTTAGCGTTGAAGGAATTAGGCATGAAAATATCAACAGAATTGAGTAATGGTGAAAAAACTTGTTAGGGCCACGATAGAAAGAAAAAAGTAATTTTTTGTGTAAAAAAGTTCCGATTATAAAGAAATCGCTGGACATCAAGCAAATTTAACGATAAAAAAGAAGCTAAAAACATACCATTGTAAATGTTGTTTAAATGTTTTTAAAGCAGGACAATTTGGGACAGAAAATATCTCCCCACTGTATATTATTTTGCAAAAGCAAATATATATTTTAATAACATTGAAATGGAAGTTTAATTGCAAGAACTGAAGGGAGTTCACATGGGTTGCATTCTGCTTTCTACTAATCCGTGCATCAAAATAATGAATCAAATAAGCATCGAAATATCGAAGAAGATGACCAAAGTAATCATTCGCTGTTAAAGTAAGATTTCAGTGATGATCGGCGAATCTACATCGTTGAATCAAAAAGCAAAACTTATTATGATATATTGGGAGTTGTGTAGAAGAGGGCATAGGAACGGGTGAATTAATCAATTTTTTTCTAGAGTTAGTGGAGCAATCAAATGTTTGCAGGAACGGAATTTTCTAGGCATTACTCGAATGTTTAACGTTTCAAGGAATAACAGATGAATACCTGAAAGAATTTTTATATTTTGTAACATGCGATGGAGCATCTGTAATGCTAGGATTCAAAAGTCGAGTTAAATATTTCTTTACATATAAATATTCTTCTGTGATACTGTGGAATTGTGCTAATCATTAACTCGAATTGTCAGTAGCTAATACTAAAAAGATAATTTCAGGAATCAATAGATTTAAATTTTTTCTCGATATGCTTTACGTCCTGTATCATGCTTCTCCAAAAAACAGCAGAGAGTTTCATTCTTGTGCGGAATTACTGGAAGTTAAGCCGTTTAAACTGGACGAGTTTTAACACGAGATTAGTATAATCTAGTCGTTCGGTGTTTGCAGTGTGGAATGATTATGCCGAACTAGTGAAGAATTTTGAAGATGCGACCAATGATCGAACAAGAAGCGCAAGTGATAAGTGCACTTATGAAGGCCTGAAGAAGAAATTACATCTTCAGAATTTATAAGGGATCTAGGATTAATGTGCAATGCTCTTCAGGAATTATCTGAGTTGAGCTTGAATCTACAGAAGCAAAACATAGATCAAGCAATGCGAATAAACAAAAGGACTTGTACACGTCTTTGAGGAATGAAGTCAAAACATAGGCACTAATTAAAAAACTGCAACAACTGCCCCTGACAATCCCAGCTTTTATGGAGTTATATTATAAACATATATCTCACATCTAGATCCTCCTATTGATCCTAACTTTTTACAAAAACTAAGAACTCAATTGAGAACAGATTGCTTACTATCGAAGATGCTAACTTAACTCAGAGGGGTGGCATATTAGATCAAAAATAGTGGTAAGAAAACTTTACCAACCACGTAAGATTTGTAGAAATGAAAATTTAAAAAATTTTATAACAGACCACAACTAAATGAAAGAGAAATGATTCGTGGATTCCGTGAATGCATTCTGAAAAAGACATATCTAGAAGCACTGCTTCTGTTAAATTGTGCCATAAAAACTATTTCTTTAATCTAGTGAGTGCGAGAGAGGATTATTGGAGATGAATTTTATAATCACCTCAACCACGACTTCTTTGATCACATAAACAGTTTCGTCAGTGTTATTCATCAGATTGGTGAGTAAACCTCTCAAATTTTTCTATTCGTAAAGTACATTGATTCGTGGTTAACTCGAGGAAGACATAAAGCTGTAGACAGTCAAAGTAGAAAAAATTTGAGATGATTTATCAGTTGAAAACATGCAAAAACTGTTTGACTTGATGTAAAACATCAAAGGTTGTAATTTTAGTAGATATGGCTACAGAGGTGATAAAACTTAACATTTTAAACCTTGTAATTTTGTTTCTTAGATATACTCTAACATTTTCTGTTTTCTACACTAATTTCAGTTGTAGTTTTTTTTGATAAAAATGACATAAATATGTGTTCGTAACCTTTTTCTTCAGAAAAAATAACTAGATATACATTTTAAAAATATAAACCCAAAAATATATCACCTTAGATTTAAAAAAGGTATTATGTTATTAACATTTGATTTTAGTTAAAATACATTAATTAATTTTTTAAACTGATTGAAAGCCAATTATTAAAAAATTCATTATAATGTCAGTTATAGATATAAATTTACTATTAATTTTTGAAAGTTTTACCGAAATTGTAATATATTTTTAATTTCAGGTTAACGGATATTCTTATTTTGATTCTAATTATGGATTTTTTTTATTTAGCATATCTGATCAAGCAAAATAATTTAAAATATTTACACTTGTTGTTGTTATCCTATTTTCCTTTATATTTCAAAGATAGTGCTTAAAATTCTGCCTTCGCTATCTTAATTATAATTTTAAATTATGTATTTCTAAGCTAAATATATTTTTTATCGTTTCATTTTTTAAAATAAAAACAGTAATTTTTCGTATAAAAATCTAAGAGAGAGATATGTTTTGCTCATTTTCAAACCCCACCAAAACAAAATAACATCAAATCTGTAATTATCAACTAATCACATTTATTTATTCTTTTGAATTCTTGAAACATAAAATTTAAGTTCAAAATCAAGTTTTATATAAAAAATTATTCTTTTTCCTAAACTTTTTAAATTTATTATTTTTTCCGTGTAAAAATTAATATTTAACGATGTTGAATATCCATAAAACTATTTAAAAGATTACATGTGCAATAAAAAAGATATTTTTTATAATTTATTAGGAAACAATAAAATTAAGGTAAAAAGCATAAAAATGTTAAATTTTCAAATACATGATAATAATATTTTATTTTTCTTCCAGTTATAAAATTATAACGATAATATTAAATTAATTTAAATTTTATTAACGTTGCGATATGTTTATGAGAGAAAAACCAACATTGTAAAAAAATTGTTACAAAGTAATAAAAGATTCACGGTAAATTTATCTAAAAATTAAAAGTAAACACAAAAAATATTTGTTATCAATTGTTAAGATGAATGTTTAAAACAAAATAAAAAAAAACTAATATCTTAAATATTAAAAAGTTTGATCTAACGATATATCGCAAAAAAATTAGATTAGATATTTTTCGAAGTTATTGGGACAAATTTTATTATAATTAGAATTATAATATTATTATATTATAAAATTTTTTAATTATATTCATTTTTGAACCTGACTTAATGCCTTAAACATATAATGTCGATTCCGGTTAATTGTGACATAAAATTAAAAATCACATTGCATATTATGTTTAACATATTACACGAAAAAATATGTAAAGGGTTTGATATGAGGTTTAGTCTCACGACTAATCGGCGCTATATTAACAGACCTTGTTCAGTTAGCAATAGGAATCGCTCGTAAACATTAAGTGAACATATTTTTTGACAATTATTAAAAAATTTTACTTTTCCTAAATCACAGGAAATGATTTGAAAATATCCAGAAATAATGCTATGCTAAATAAAATAAAATGTCAGCCACTTAATACAAGTTATCCTTGGTTCGGTAAGTAACTTGTGTACACAAATCGTTATTTAGCATGCCTTTACGACAAAAAAGTTTATTGAGTGAGTAATTTGTATTATAGAAGGAAGAGCAGCATCATTCAAATTAAAATGCAAGAATTAGGTTACAGATGTCAAATAGGCATCAGAACAATAGTTTACTATTATAAATCGAAAAAGCGTAAATACAACCACCTAATATTTAAAGCCATGTCAGAAGATTTAACGAAAAAAACTGGGTCGCAACGAGAAAATAAAACTAATGGGATTTAAAAACTATTAAAATCATGGTGCAATATATAATTCAATAAAATGCACGATAAAAATGCGAGTTCCAATATTATGTGACGAACAAAATAAACTAGTTAAATTCCTAAGTTTTCAAAGAATTGTTTTGCTGATGACATTTACAAAGCTGATGAAACCGGCCTTTATTATCATACTAAAATAGAGAAATCCCGATGCTATAAACATATTTAACGGTCTGGTTATAAAAATATAATTAACAGCATTGAAGTTTTATGCTTTAAAAATAAATGCAGTGGTGACAAACGAAAGCTAATTATTATATAAAATAATACTATACTTTCTTAATTTATGTAGCTGAAAAACAAGGATTTAATCGTATTGTACACGTGAAAATGCGTTAATGACTAATAAAATATTTTTTAACATATATAATATTTGGGAGTGTAATTTTGAACATAAACAAATTAAAATTTGGCTGCTTTTTTACAGTTATGCGGCACATTTTGATTTAGACAATCTTGAAAATCAAAATTATAAATTTTTTGTATCCGAGTAAAAAATTAGTTAAAATAATGCAATTCGGAAATAAAAATTTTTTAAGACATTGTATCATGTCAAATTTTAGAATTACATATATGAACCATCGATGAAAATTTATTAACAAGTTCAAAAACAGCATAGCGATCAATTAAAAAATTTTACTTTTGCAACCAAATTAATTTTTCTCTGACAGTTAGCATTCTTTAAAAAACACCTCAATACCGAACTGTTAAATTAATTGAGACTTAAATACTTTGATATTTCTGAAATTTTAAGGAAAGAAGAAAAATACGATATGTTTTTTGTTTCTATTATAAACAAAAATAATTTTTATCAATAGATGATAATTTACCATGTTAAAATAAAAATGAAGACTCTTAGGATTTAATTTTTGAAAGTAGTAAATCAATAAATAAAAAAATTATTTACTGACCGGGAAAATGATGATAATGAGTCACTTGTGCCTGTAAATAACCAGGAGGCAAAGAAATTATTTCCGTTTTCTCCAATTATTATGTGCACGAAGAAATAAATTTAATCCTACATCAGCACTAATATCTGTGCTGATTTTGTCGAAGTTAAATGCTGCTAAAACAGAAGAAAGTCTACAAATATGATATTTTTGCAATAAAATAAATGCGGTCTACCTATGTGCTTATTTATTTTAAAATTTTGATTTTTTTTCTTTAATGTTTATATTAAAATAATTATTTGTGATTTAATGATTATTTTTATTAATTATTTTAATTTTAGATTCCAATTGTTAATAAAACAAAATAATTGAAAAAAAGAATTGTTTAATTTTATGTGTGTTTTATTGGTTAACGGTCTTAGTTCAAGAACATAATCAATTTATCTGTAAATTAAATATATATTAATTTTGACAGCTGGTTAATTTAAACATAAATCTTAAGTAAAAATATTTCTTTATTAAGCAAAATCGACTGTATTATTTGTTAGTCAAAAAAGGAAAGGAAAAAATCATCGATAATGTTATGATAATATTTGTGATTTAAATTTTTTTAAGAAAATATGTCCTAAATTAAAAAAAAATCTCAGTTTAAAAAACTTTAAGAAAGGAAATTCTAATAATATTTAAAAAAGCAAATAAATAAAAAAAATATTAGACACGGAGAATTTTATCATGGAAAATAATAAGCTTTCTTTTTCATTTCTTGAACGGAAATTTTTGATTATCCTGACGTTAATTTTTTTGATGCGTTTCATCAATTAGTTTTTAAACTTCTATTTATCCAAACTAAACATTTCTTAATTTGTCCTTTTTAAAAGATTAAATGTATAAATCTCAGTATGAAAAAACGAACCTTGAATTTATTTTTAAATCTTCATAATTCTTGTGTAATGATTTATTAATCCTAATTGATTTATGATTTTTACTAAAAAACAAAACATTAAAATTTTATTATTATAAAATCCACTTTTTTTTTCCAATCATCTTTTCTTCGAAATAATCTATTGTTTATATTTCAATTTTAATGCATCATATTGTGTAGTTTATTATCATCTTAAGCTTAATCATTTTTATTTTTATCTTTAAAATTCTATTCTTAAATATTTTGTGTAAATTCAAGAATATTTAATTTAATTAATAAACTAAATCAATTCATGCATAATAATTAATAATCACTTTTGAGGGTTTAACCTGATTAAAAAATTAACAAATTTAGTTGTTTTTTTTAATAAAAATCCCTTAAAATGCACTAAAAGAATAATCATTTATAGTTAAAGAGGAATATCTAAATTTTTATTGGATTCAAGTAAAAAAATATAGTTTAAATTTACTAACACGTTTATAAAAACTTGAATTTTTAAATGGATAATCAAATATTAGAAGCTTGAATTTACAAATAAAAAAATTAACTGTAATAATTTTAATTAAAAAAAACATTAATATTACCTTTTCTTTTGGTTTCTTTTTAAAAAATGTTATAAAATAATATTCATATAATTTAAAATTTTTTATAATTATGATCATAAGTAAATTAATATTGTAATTTATGTTTAATCATATGAGGGATATTTTCCGACTATAGATGTTTTCTTTTTGTTTTTCTATTTCTAGATTGTGATATTTTTAAGTAATTTTTATCAATTTTTATATAAATTATAATTTATTAATTATAGTTACATTTTTCTTTTTATAAAACTGAATATTTCAGCTTTTGAAAAATCAGATATTTTAAATTGTTATGATACTACTCAATGTTTCTTTCCATAGTTTAAGTGTAAGATATAATATATTCAATCAAATTCTGTGGATTATTTCACAGTATTATGCCTCTAAATTTTAAAAATACTTTATATTAAATGACAAGTAAATTACAATTAAATTATTTGAAATTTTATGCAATTATTCACATTTCATAAAAATACGTATAAAGCAAAATAGCGATATTTTGCATTAGAATAATTCTAAAACATATTCATATCAACTTTTGTTAATCATATTTTCAAAAAAAATATGAAATTACGAGGTCTTCGAAATTTAAAAAATGAGTTTATATAAATTATCTCTATATTTTTAAATGAAAATTTACTTAATAATTTTTTCTCTAACTTTTTTCAAATAAATAGAAAATTTTTATAATAAAGAAAATATTTTAAAAAGAAAACATGAAAGAATTTTACTTTTGTTTAATTTAATAATAAAAATTATAGAGTATAGTGATCATCGTTAAAAATATAATGCATGAATTTAAATAAAATCTCTTTTTTTATATTCGTATTAGTTATAATTTTTAATATATTTTTTGAGGTCAGCGTTTATAAAAAATAATAACACAAAAATCATTTTCGATAATGACTTGAATAATTTTCAATAAATTTAATCAAATGTTAAATTCGATATATTTGCTTATATAATTATAATTTTAGCAGAAATTTTTTTATCATTTTAAACGTTAAAATAATATAATTTATCAAAAAAATGTTTATTAAATATATTTTACACAAATATATTTCATTAATTTAACCGAATATTTTGAATAAATATCGAGTAGTTTGTATATTAATGTTTTTTACATGAAAAATTTTTTATATTCTAGCTATAATAATTACCTATATTTTCTTCTTAAAGAGATCAGTATATCAATATTAATTAAAAATTTAACAATATTTAGGATTAAAGGAGAAAAACTCTTAGATGGTTTTAGGAAGATGTAAATAAAGCTCTTACCAATTACTCTCAAATAACTAACAAATTTTTGAAAATATTAACTTTTCTAGAAAAGAAATAAGATTATTAAATTTATAGCAATATTAATAGTGATTTAAAAAAAATATAATTAGATATTATTTCAATGTGTATACACAATTGATATCTATGTTGCCAATCATAAATCTTGTTTAAACTTAAAAAAAAATATTTGACATAATTAAATTTATTCCAGAATGAATAGTCGTTCTTAAACAAAATTTTTTATAGTATTTCGTTAATAAATTTTAGTGGATAATATATATACAAAGAATATTTAAACGGCATTAAAATTTGCATTGTTTTTTTTACGAATAGAAATATTAATTATTATTTTGATATTTTGTCTAATTTATTCAATAAATTCCAAAAAAAGCTATTACAATTAATGACTTAGCACAATTATTTGTGCATTTTATTTTCTAATATAATTTTAAGCTTTAAATTTGAGTTTTTTTTGAGATTTATTAATTAGCAGAAAAAATACGGTAACCATAGCCTTCATGAGCAACGTTAATATCATTTATTTAGGTAGATTCTATGGCTTATTGTTAGTTATAAATGATAGGATGTCTTGAGATCATAAAACTCTGATGATACAATATTGAAGATCACCTTAAAAACTAGAAAAAAATATCAGCAGACTTTTACTCGTTAATAGAAGCAATAGAGCGAGATTATTGAATATAAGAACTTTAATTGTATCGATTATTTGATTATTAAAACTTGTAAAATCTTATTTAAAAATATAAGAATTATAAGATATACTAACTTAAATGTTTTTTTATTAGACGACCATTAAATAATAATCATTGATACTAATGTTGGCACATTTAAGCTTCCTATATTGCGTAAAAATTATTAATATGCAGAATGTGAAAATTATTTTCAAATTTTAAAAATAATTCTAAATCAGAAAGTTACAGTTTAGGCTTTTTAAACAAGTTATTATAATTAGAATTTAAACTATATATAAAAAAACTTAAATAAATGTTAAAAGTAAATAAAAAAACTGTCTACAACTAAAATGAAAAAAAATTTTTAATATTTAGAAAAATACAAAATATGAATAAGTGGTATGCTTATGAAAAAATACTAATTTAAAACATTATTAACGAATAAATCTTTAATTTTTCTGTATCCTATTGTTTAAATTTACTTTATGTCATCATATTTTTCAAAAATAAATAAATAATGAAAAAAATTTAATAATTTTTTTCAAAAGTTTTATTAATATACACAATGATTTTAGAAAGAATTTCATATTATATTATTTGACATGAAGTATAATATTTTTATTAATCTTAGAAAATTGTATAGTTTTAAAATACAAAAATGTTTTTCTTCTTTTTCTTTTAAGAATAAACAAAAAGATATTTGCAGAAAATAATAGCAATGTCATGATAACCAATAAAACTAATATCAATTTGATGAATTTTGATTCTAAATTTTAGGGATCAAAATACCTATAATGTATTGGCATTTTTTTGGATCGCAAGTATTACTATGGTCAGTTAGTAAACACATTTCTAAATAAAAGAAATTTATTATCTTCTGCACCACAATCGCATTTTTCTCCCTGGTCAACAACAGCGTCTCCACATATAGCAAAATTAAACGTTAATAAATAAAAAATAATACTTTAGAAGATGCACTACTTCTATCGTTTCTGTTAGAAATAATTCCCTGAAAACTTCAAAGCAGGCAAATATCAAGTAGTTTTTTTATCACTTGTTTCGGGTCTAACTGATAGAAAAATAATATAATAATTATTAAAATATAATTTTCAAACCTCACATTAGATTTATAATTATGGCTAATAGTAGTATTAAAATTTTGAAAAAGGCATTCACAGCTTAAATTTTTAAATATTGAAATAAGTTTTTGAGAAATTATTGGATTCATTGTTTTTTAATGACGATAAAATGATAAAAATAAAAACATCAGCGTAATTCACTACATTTTCTTCCATAATTACTTCCTTTTATAGAAAAAATATATTAATACTTCGATTATTAAAATTCCAGTGGAAGAATGAAGATATAATCGAGGAAAATAATACATTGATTTTCTGCCAAAATTTAAATTCAATAGAACTTGAATTATTTGAGATTTTTTACCTATAAATGATATAGGATATTTTTTTGTCATCTGAGATTTTTTTGACACAGATCTTTAGAATTTAAAGTCTCTTAATACATCATGGAATCCTCGATTAGTTTTGTACCCTTTCACAGAGAACAAAATATTGTAAAAAGCGAATTTCTAAATAGAAAAAACTAATTATAAAATATATAATGGCTTTAAAAACTCTCTTTTTATTTATAAGATTAAATATAAATATAAATTAATTTTTTAATTAATTTTGTTATTAATCTTGCCATTAAATTTTTTATTATTCATAAATTTCCTCTAAAAATTATCAAAGATAATAAAATATTTTTATTTCTATTCTTTTGATATAAAAAGTAGTTAAAGGATTTGTGATATCTAATGAAGATTTAGGTAAATAGTGATTCTTATCTTATTTCAGTCAAAATAAAACATTTGAATATTAAATAAAAAAAACATTAATAACTCCAAAACACTTATTATTTTTCGTTAAATCCGATATGAAAATATATTTACTTAATATAAATGATTTTTTTTTAATTTTTATCGATTAATTAAAATTTTTCATAATAATTGATTTTATTGTTTTTCTAAATTTTAAGAAAATATTATATGAGGTTAATAATATTACAAGTAAATATGTTAATTACTTGTTTTTTTTTGCAATATTTTTAACAAAAATAATCTAAAAAATCAATTAATAATTTTTTTATTGAGGTAACTAATTTTATTTTTTTAATTGTGCCTACTCATGAATAAAAATATTACGATAGATGACGTTAGCTTCTGAAAATTATTAATTAATGACTCTTGAAATTTTAGAAATTTTTTTAAAAAGAAAGATAAAAATAATTAGTAAAAAATAAAGAAATATTAGGTAAAAAAATTGTTTAAGATAGAAATAAATGCAAATCTTTAGGTTATTCATAAGATTATATTTTTTAAATCGGTAATATTTTAACCGAATAAAAATAAAAATGCAATTTAAAAAAAAATTTTATATAATTTAGAAAATTTTATTCAAAGGAAATTAAAAACAATTTACATTAAAATTTAATTATAATCATAAGTTTAAAAAAAAATTTTAAAAATTAAATAATTTACAAAGTTAAATTATAAAATAATGTTCTAGATGTTCTTTTAATATATTTTAATGAAAAAAATTCAAATACTTTGCTTTAAAAAAGTTAAATTTATAATATTTATCGATTTATTAAATAAGGGATGAATAATTTAATAAAAAATATTAAAAATTTTCTATCTATGGTATGTTCAAGAAATTGTTTTTTATAAAATATCAATGCATTATTAATGCATTTGAAAAATTCTTTGTTATCTTTATTAATTTAAATTTATTAATGTAGATTAGTCTAAGATTCATATTATTTTAAATTTTTATCAACTAGATTTTATTGATTATTATCTAAATTAAATAAGATTCGAATTTATTTTGATCTCTTTTTTTTCACATTTGACATTTACTGAATTAGAGGAATATCTATTTCTAAAGTTAATTCATAATTTAAATAAAGCCTTAAATAAATATATAGAATTGCTATTTACAAAGACTAAACCCTAATATTATTAAATTGTACACTTAAATATTGAATAATAAAGTTTTTTTTAAATTTTTTTAAAATAATTTGAAGAGTAACGATTTGAATACACATGAATTTTTTTATGATGATCTTTATAAAGTTTAATTTACAAAAGTTATACAAAGTTACTTTTTCTGTTATAATTTTCATACAAAAAATAATTTTATTTAATGGATTATAATTTAAACATTGACCTATTCAGTGTTCATCTTTTTCATTTAAGAGGCTAAATTTAAAAATCTTATCATTATCACAAAAAAAGTTGAATTCAAGCAATTAAAAAAAAATCTTAAACAATGATATTAAAATTCAAAGCAATGACCACAAATATACGACAATTATTTTAATATTGATCATATATTACCCTTGTATGCTGTCCTAAATATCAAAAACATTATCATAAGAAAAATTTGTTATTTATAAAACAATTTAATTTTTAATAAGAATCTTATCCGTTAAAATAATGAATAATTTAAATAAATACCTATTTATCATTAATAAAATATAGCCAAAAAATTTAAAACTTTAGCTCTAAAAAAATGAAAAATTCAATTTTTTAGATAAAAAATATTATTTTATAAAAATATTAAGGGAATAAATGTTACTAGTCTTTAAAAATTTAAGGAAAATTGAGTATTTTTATCATATATTAAATTTTTTTTTCTGATTTCTTTGATAGTATTTTAATTAAAATTACTTCAAAATTTTGAGTTTTAAGAGCTAATTACAATTCTTGACATTAAGATCCATATTTGTTAAAAAAATTTTACAATAACACTTTTTAATTTAATTTTAATTTTTCGATGATTTATCATTATCTTTTTTAGAATTTATTAAAATTTTTTTGAAACAAAATATTTTTTCTTTAATATTTTATGTATGATTAAACAGTCAAAAACTTATTCTATTTTTTTATAATTTTAAAAAACTATAATAATTTATAAAATACAAATAATCATAAAACTTCAAATTACCATTTTTTTACAAAATTTATATTTTTTAATCTTTCGAAATTCCTTCAAAGAATTCATATTTATTTAATAATTTTTTTGAATTTATTTTCAAAAAATATTTGAATTGCTTATTTTTAATTTTAATATCATTAGTTTGTTAGTAAATTGATTTTAATAAAACTTATATTGATTGTCATTTTGATAATATTAGAGAGTAAAACTTTAAAGTATTTTCAACCTTTTTTATTGCATAATCAATACAATATCATTTACAAGCTTTTTATTGATATATCAATACTATTTATTCCAATATTACAAAAATAATTTATCCAATTAAATTTTAATATAAACTTAAAATTGAACGATTTAAAGAAATTCTAAAGTACTTAAATAAAATTTAAGTTTAAATTATTTATTTAACTAAACGCAAATATTGATTATTGAAATTTTAATTTTTGTCACAATGTTAAAAAAATTTTAAATAAATTTTAATGATTATATAATTTAAAAAAAATAGTTATGAATCTTTAAAAATAAACCCAACTATTATTAATTTTTTAAAAAACAAACAAAAAGCTTTGATAAATGCGTTTGAAAATAATAAATAATCAATTATAAAAAGAAGGTTTAATATCCTTAAAGTTAAAAAATTGTCTTTGTTTTAAATCTTTGAATAAATTAAGGGTTTAGATTTATTCATTTTAGAAATAATTGGTGAAAATATTTTTCTTTGAAAAAAATGGTTAAATAAAAATTTAAAAATAATTTTATCGACCGATATCAGATTAAAAATGAAAATCGCAATCTCACGCTTAAATAACATTCAATTAACAACAGAATATTAACGAAACAAATGTTCTCATGTTAAGGGATTATAAAACATATCAGTTTATGCAAAATTTTATTTGAAAAATATTTTATTATTAATCAATCGTATTTTGGTATGTTAATTTCAAAAAAAAGCTTAAAAATTGAAAAAATTAATATAATCAAGTTATTAAATAACTAAAATATTTATCGATAAAACTAAAATTTTCAAAAAATCTTTCTGATGGTATTTTTTTAATTTTACACATTTAAGTGTTAAATTTAATTAATTTTGCATGAAAAAAAAAGATAAAAAAAAGATTATTTGACGAATAAATATGGAAATCGATATTTTTATTCATTTCGTTATTTTTTATTTATTTTACATATTTTAAAACATAATGTATAATTTATATTTATTTTTCTTGTTTTTTAAAATTTATATATAAAAATATAATGATAAAATTAATATGATAAACATTCGATCATAAATTATCATAAAATATTAGCATTTTGTATTAAAAAAATTATTTTAAACAATAATTGGAAAATAATTTCTATATCTGTTAAATATTAGATAATTTATTATATTTTGCTGTTTATTATGTAAAATTATTTTTCCCTAAAAAATTTACATTTATAAAGTTATAAACTTTAAAAATAATTGTTAAAATGCAAGAAAGAATAATCATTTTTTTAAATTGATTTTTTTGAATATTTTTTAAGTAAGATAATTTAAACAAAACAGTAAAATCTAGAAAACTGCCAAATATGTATCTGAAAAATTTAAAAATCATTAAAAAAATATATAAAAAAATTTTTAAATAATTACAATGTCAGTTGAGTTTTTTAAATTTTTACATGATTTTTTTTACACTTATTAATATTTTTAAGTTGCATCATGCAAATATATTTAATTATAACCTAGAACATTTTACCATAAAATGTTATATTTGAATTTAAATAACAAAATTTTTTATTTAAATTTTTTATCTAATTTCATCTTCAATTAATATAAATGAAATGCGTCAGTGATGAGTCGATAATTTTTGAAATTAGTAAATATAACATCAAAAATGACAAAAGGTCTTAGAGTAAAGATAAAGTAAATTATTTAAAATATAATGAATAGAATCACAAAAAAAAGTTTAATTTGATAATATTTTTTTTTAAATTTTTTTAAACAAAAAATCAACGTTTAATAAAAACATAAAAAATATTTAAGAGTTGATTTTGATAAAAAAAATGTAATCAAACAAAATATTATAAATGATAAAAAAATGCCAATCAAATAAATATTTTTGTTTAAAATTACAAAATAATTTGAGAAAATAAATTGTTTAAGTAAAATTATAACGTTAAATTTTACTATCCATAAAATAAATTTTAATTTACAGATATGTATGTTGTTAAAAAATAATTTTAATTACTATTCGACATATATATTCAGCAAAATTAAAAAAAATTTCAGTGGAGCTCTTTTTAGAATTAAATAATATCATTAATATTATGAATTATTTGTAATACAAAAAATTTCATTCTACCCTAATTTAGTTTAAAAATGAAAAATGACTATTTTAAAATATTAAAAAAAATTTAGTTCAACTTTATAGACAAAATTTATAAATTTATTTTACCTCAAGTAAAATAAAAAAACCTCTGTAAATATAAATCAAATAGATTTTAATTCGTGTTAAAATTTAAAGATATAAATTTTTGAATATTTCAAAATCGATCCCTTGTAAAATTTATTTTAGTAATTAAATTATTGTTTTCTAAATGCTAAAAGGTAATATTTAACATAAAAATATATTTTTGAATTTTAAAAAATTCTGGTTATATTTTTATTTGATAGTTATTAAAGTAAAATAATTCACTTTAAAATCAATTTTCTATGAATAAATAACATAAAAATATAAAAATCATGAAAATGTTTTTTAAAGTAATGGATTATTAGAGACATATCTAAAATTTCAGATATTAAAAGTTTTTTCATTTTACTGGATAACTACTTAGAATCCTATCTCTATTATTGATTTCCTTAAATTGTGTTTTGATTCGAAATATTAACACATTTTTAATCAATAAATATTTTAAGAATTTCAAATAAAATCCTAATTTTTTTCCGTTTATTTTCTAGAAATATTTTGACATTTATATAGATTATATTTTTATTTATATTTAAATATATTTTTTCTTTTATCATGTTGGTAAACTGTTCCTATTAAATAATTTATGACTTTAGTTATTATAATTAAAATTTTTAAATGAAAATCATGGATGGTTAAAAAATAAATATATTAAAGTTTAGTAAAAGACAAGAAGTAAAAATCCAAAAAATATAAGCTTCGCAAAAAAATGATTGCTTACAGCGTTTCGTGTTAGGCTTGATATTTAATGAAAAGCTGCTTTATATTTTAATAATAATATCCTTTTGTTCCATTTCAAGAAAAAAATGATAATAAAAAACGAAGAAAAATTTATCTTCTTTATATCACCATAAAAAATTTAGATGGAATTACTGATCTTGATTAAGATACATTTTAATCAGAGAAGATCGCAAATAATTCTTAAGAGTGAGGTAAACAAATAAATAAAATTTAATTTAATTTAGGAAATAAATCTAAGATAATTTCGGCAGATATTCATTTTTAAGTTAAAAATTATTTTTGAATAAAAATAGTGGTTATTCATAAAGTTTTTAGTTTTTTAATTTTATCATTATGTAGTTTTGACTAATTTTTAATTTAATATGAGAGTTACTTTAAAATATAAAAAAAGTAAAGCCATTTTTATATTAATAAAATTCATACTGCATAAAAAAAAAAAAAATGGTAGTAAATAATTACCTTTCGCATTAATGTAAAGACCTTTGATAATAAAAACAAAGTGCGGTTTTCCAACGATTCGTCATTTAGGATCTTTTTTTGAAATTTTAGTACGTCAATATGGAGACAAATTTGGATAGATAAATGATAAATTTCACTTAAAGCTAAAGGATGTTTGTTTTCAATACTAATGATTTGATCGTTGGAAAAAAATATCTTGTGTAAAGATATTATAGTACCCTCAAAATGAAAATCAATGACATTAACATGATAAAGAGATACTTGATTAAATCAGTTCTGGGATGTTTATTAATTTTAAAGCCTCTTAAACACCACCCTTTTTGTTTATCGGATTACTAATTACATTTTTATATATTTAATAATCGTAGTATCATTTATTTTTATTTGAAATTCTTATATTTAATATTTATCTGTTTTTAATATTTAAAAATTAGGAAAATTTAATGCAATAATTTTTTCTTTAATTTAAGTAGTAATAGATTCCTCATAAAATTCAGTCAAATGCTATTATTAGAGAGGCAAAAAATTGTTTATTACATAAGTAAATTTTATCTCAAATCTTTCATCATTATTACAGGACTATTTTATTTATATTTTTGAATCTTCAGATAAAATATTAAAAAAAGAAATATAACAATAATTTGATAAAAATTTTTGTTGATATAAAATTTCGTTAGTGAATTATGTTTTTTTTTATAATCTCACTTATAGAAATGGCAATGTTTAAATATCACTCAACCTTAATTCTTTTTTTATGCTTTCATCTATTTTATATTTTTTGAGTAAAAAATTAAAAAAAAATTAATTAACTGGTTAAATTATTATCTTCTAGAAATTTAAAAAATATATTAAGAAAACAATATATTTTTTTATTTAATATATGTTTCGATAAACTCTTTATCATCTGCAACACTCTTAAATATGATTTGAAAAAACAATGTTCATGCTTTTAAAAGGTAACTAGTATTAAAAGTAAAAAATCATTTTTAAAAAAAAATTATTAAAAATATATTAATGTGGATTACAATTCTATTAATTAACATCTAAAAACTTACAAAATATTTTTAACAAAGAGTTTAAGGACTATTTTAAAAACATCACATCTATTGAAACGCATATATCATAGCAAAAAATCAAGTCTTATTCAATTATAGAGGTATAAAATCAATATTATAGATGTAAAAAAAACTAAGAATAAAATTGTGAGATCAGAATCTAAGTACTAACAAAGTTTTATAATTTAAATATAATTCTACTCTTGAACATTTAATGATAATTTTTATTAAATTTAACAACAAAAAATAAAATTGAGGGAAATTATCAATGTTTTTGACACTAAATTTTTTTTTACTGTCGATATGTTAAATTATAGATTCTTCAATTAAAAAATAAAAAATGAAAATTATATTAAAAAAAAGGAAAATAATACTAAATTTCTAATATGATAAATTTTATGAATTATATCGTAGAAATAAATTATTTAAGAATATATTTTATCGTTGTGTTAATTATTGATTTCTCATAATAATTCAAAAATACATGACATCTATTCAAAATAATTTTTTCGTAGACATGAGGTCAATTTTAAGTTTCTCATATAAAGCTATTTATAACGATAAACTTTAACTAATAATCAAATATAAAGTATTTATGTTATGATTTAAGTCAAAATCAAATCGATAAATTAGCAAACATTTTGTTGAAAAACTAAATTCTATAGAGTTATAATTGATTAAATTTTTCCAAAAAAAGGCTCATTTGATGAATTTTTCTCTAGGCAAGAGTAGTTTTTTTTATCATAAAGTCTTTAATTAAGAAGGAGAGTAACAACTATCTAGAAAGATAAAAAATGGTCAAGCAATATATTCAGATTAATTTGTAGCTTTCGAAGCAACAACTAAATAGGAATGATTTTTAAGAAGGTCCCAATTTTTCCATTTCAGTGAACAAAATTATCAAAATAGATCAATTATCGTAATTTTACTCAAATGAACTTGTACCTAAAGTTAATCAAAGAGATTGTTAGACAAAGATTGATCTTAGTTATGCGCAATCACAAATAAAAATTTAAAAAGGTTTTTATCGTTATATTACTATCACACAACATAACGGGGTTTTTCAATATAGATAATTATATTTTGGTTTAGAATAAGTAGGAAATATCTGACAACAGAAAATATCTGAAGTTCTAGGAAGAATTCGATTTTAAAAGAGTTACATAGACGATCATGATCACTCGAATTATCAGACAGACCATATCCAAAATTTGGAAATGATAATACAAAAAGTTTGTGATTTAGGTTATGGAATGTCGAAAAAAAAACTTCAATTCTTTCTATTAAATATTATAGTCATCAGATTAAAAATATAGATCGATAAATTGTCAATGGATATAGGATAAACAATCGCTAATGTTTTGACACCGCTTTAGATACAAATGAGATGCAAGAAGCTGTTTCTGATCTAATCAATGCTTTACAAAACATGTAGCAAAGCGATTTACTCTTTTAAAGTCACGAAATTAATTACAAAATAGGATAGCGTGTTCTAATGGATGGGTAGAAGCCATCTTTTATAAACTTTTTCAATAAGAAAAAAAAAGTGTATATCGATTGGCAGGTTCTTAAAGGATCATAATTGGATTTAAGTCTAGATGGTAACTATAGCAACCAAACCTACGTGGCTTTAATAAGTGACAAATTGAATCAATGAGTAATCATACGTTGGTAACAAAGATTAGCAGAAAGTACGATAAGTTTTGTGTTTTTTTAATAATTAACGCTGTAATTTAAAAAATATTGTAGCTTATCGATAAACAGCATCATATAAACCACTAATTAAATGATTTTTACATATCATACAATCTGTTTACAAATAGACCAAAAACCCCAAAAAATTATGATTCAAATACTATCAATTGTTAGTTTGATTCTATTAAACAGATTGAAAAACATGTAATTAAAAAAGAAACGTTAGTAGAGAAGATTAATCTTGTGAAATTAACGGTAAAGATAAAATTGCTGGCTAACGATTATAAGCGAAAAAATTAGAGATTAGGAAATTTGATGTTAAATTTAACTTTTTTTAATTTTTAATACTTTTTTTGATATTTTTTATAAAAATTAAAAAGCGATAGATTCAGTCCGTGAGTTACCTAAACATCCATACAATAGAGTATAATATTGGTAAAGTTTCAAATGAATCTAAGATTTTTTTATCAATATTCATGTTTAGTTAAAATAATTTTCTATTTAATAAATTTTCCAACCTTAGAAATTTTCAAAATCATGAAGCATATTTTAATTGTAGAATATAATATGTAATCAGGAAATAAATTTACGAAGATTCATGAACTTTTTAGAAAAATTTATCAGAATGTTAAACAGTATCTAATAGTTCTGAAATAATAAATTATTATTAGCTTATGTTTTTATAATGATTTCAAGAAAAATTAGGAACAGCCAAAATTTAATCTAAGTTACAAATCCACTCATGAATGACACTTAAAAACTGTAATTGCAACAAAAAATGATATACTTTTTAGAAAAGATAAATGACACATAATCTCTGGGACCTGTTGTTTTTTTCGAAAGTAATTTATTTTATCAGTGCAATCTAATACGAAAAAACAAAATTTAAAAAAGTAGGCAAACATAAAAAATTAATTGACATAAAGATATATGGCTGAAGTCTCAATTATTAGTTAAGAAAAATCATAAATATCAGAATTTTAAACGAGGGACAAAATATCTTAATTTCTTAAAGGTTAAATATAGTTTGATTTATCAAATTATAAACGCTGAACTTAACATTTTATGTCATACACGCCAGTTATCAAATAGTCTATGTGTTATTTTGGTCGATTATAAACAAATGAGGTATTACTCAAAATTATTTATAATTTAGATTGTTTTTATTAAGGGAATTAGATGTAAAAAACCAAGAGCAGTTACTTTATGATTGCAAAAATGATGAATGCTAAAATAAAAATTTTAACCACTGTAGAAAAGGGCGTATTAGAATTTGAGGTAGGAGATAGTTAATTGGAAGGATAGATTATGGCGCACAAGCAACTAAAAAAGTTAAAAAATTATTAATCATAAAAAAACAATTTATGAACCGAGATGTTATAAGAAGATCTAATAAAGATTTTAGGAGTGATAAAAAATATGCTTATAGAGCACAATTATCTCCTATCATGGAAAAGTTAAAAAAAATTATCAAAAACTAAAAATTATTATCAAGATATTTTCATCATTTTAATGAGTAGTTGAATTATTAAAGCAGTTGTCTAAAAAGTAGATAATAAGATTTTTTCCTTCCTGAAAACATTTAAATGGCATAATACGAATCCATCAGATGGAAAAAAAGATTATTTTATTGTAAAGCATAAAGAAAACCAAACTTGTCTGCTCAGGAGATAATGTTTGAGGTAAAAAAGAAAATTTATGAGGCAAACAAAATATTTTAAGCGTATAGATTTAGCAATCTACATGTAGTACTAAATACTGGTCAAAAGAATCATCACAAGATATCGCCTCTATTTATTGTTCAAAAGTAATTAATAAAGTGACAAGGTCATGATGATACATATACAGAAGTAAAGGTCATTGTTGGGTATATATATTATTTTACAATTACAGTATAATGATATAACTAAAAAAAATTCTTCAGAGGGAAAAATTGCAGAAAACTCAGATTTTTAGGGAAACCAGAGACTTGATAAGCGCTAGAGAATGTTGATGAATATTCTAGAAGAATATACTATGAAAATCTACAGATCGGTGGTTGTTGTGGATCAATGGACCTTTAAAGTGTTCATGATTTAGAGCTTACTTTTAAACTTATGATATTTGACACATAAAAAGTCAAGCCTTTAATTTTACGAAAAAATGCAGTTAACATATTTTTGGGTTTGAGATTACTAAATAGAAACATTCCTTTATTTTATAATCATAATATTCAAATTTTTTAATATTGTTAATTTGATATAGAGAAGAAACTAATAATTTGAAAAAATGTAGGAGGGATCAGATTTGAATCCCCAAGAATAATTTGATATAAGAAGTTAGTCAATTAAACAAAAATAATTCTATTTATCTGATAAAAACTACTTGTCAATAAAATTGGCAAAAAAATAACGTTACATTTTTTAGAGGTATTACGCTAGCTCATTACATGTTATTCAATTTTAAACATTATTCAATGTCGCATAGCCAATTTTTCTCCTATTTATTTTATTCCTTTTTTAGTTCTTTTTTATTTCATAAATTATTCAAAAATTTTTTGCTCATACACTGATTTTTTTTATCCCTTTTAATCTTAATCTATTGTAATTTTTCATTATCTGATTTTTATTGATTTGAGTGTGACATTTTTAAAAATCCATTTATTCTGAATTTAAATTTTAACTTGGTTTTTATGGGTTGAACAAATGATAGAAATTTTAAAAAATCACAAAATATTATTTATGAATTAATTTTATAAAATTGATTTCAATAAGTGACAGTATGGAAAAAGAATTACTTCAATTAAGCTTGATTACTAGCGCAAGCGTAGAGATGTCGTTTTATCGATGCCATTGATTACACCTTTATACATCTCACCCATAATACTTTTTTTCTGTTTAAACTTATTTTAATTTTATTGATGTTTATTTATATTTTAATTTTTTCTAATTTTATTCATAATATATTTTTTAACGCATATAAATTATAGTTTCTTTTTTATAATGTGAGGCTAAAAGAATATTCATTCTAGTAGATATGTTCATAATTTTATTATCGCAAACAATTGTAACGTAAAACATAATTTATAATTATGTTTAAATAACTAAGTGCTATATTTAAACTAATTTTATCAATTTTATTGAGACGATAAAGCATCATATTCTTTCTATACTTGACAATATATTTTTAACTCGTTAGTTTTACAATATATTTATTGTTGGACTTACGTAATATTTACTAAATGTTTGCAAGTTTTAATATTAATTATATCATGTTTTTTATCCAATACTTTTGAAATTCGATATCATTAATTTTTTCTAACCCTTAATGGTAACAATTATTAGTGAATATTCGTGAGCTTCTAAATCAAAAGCTAACTACTATTATAAACAAGTCTGACTGGTTAAAATATTTTTTTGGAAAACCTCAATAGTTTATAGCTTTTATCAAATTTACTCACAAAATTAAGAATTTTAGAACAATAATCATCTATTTTCATCAAATAAATAAATATCGGAAAATATTTACTTATAGCGTTTAGGAATGAACTCCTCTTTTTTTAAAATTATATTTTTATAATAAATTTTTTTATTGTTTTGTTAAATTCTTTTCTACTTAAGGTTTTTATTCTTGAAAGTTTTACTAAAGAATAATTTATTAAAATGGTATTTCTAATCAAGAAACCGTGTCTACTTGTAAACAAATTTGAAATTATAAAGACGTTAGTACATCATATTTTCGTTTTAATATTTATTTTTGCTTTGAAATGATTCCATCAGATTTTGATCTAAAATACCCAAAAAATACACAATTAATTACAAAAAGCTTCTTATGCATAATATTGAATAAAACTAAATGGATCAATAAATAAATTTTAAAAGGAATTTGAAAAAATAAGATATTTTCTTTTAAATAGAATAACATAATTTATGTTTTTTTAATTTTATTTTAATGTAGAATATTTTGATGCGATCATTTTTAAGTATGAAGGATGAATATCAGATATTTAATGAAAAATAAAAGTCGATAGAAATAAACATATTTAGTATATCTAGATACAATTTCTTTCCCTGTGTACTTTTTTATTTAAATGTTTTATTATTATCGTGACTAGATTATAAGAATCTTCTTAAATGAATAAGTAAATTTTTAAAAAAAATCAGATATTAATATTAAATAATTAATAATTATCATTAAATTCTTTTAAAGTGTCTAAAGTGTAATATCTTATTAATTGTCAAACATTTGACTCAAAGTATGGATTCATCAAAATCAATAAGGAAAGAAAATATAAACTATTTTATGTGTGAAATATTTTAGATTTTTTTAAGAATAATATCTTCGATGTAATTTAATAATCAAAAACAAACAGAACCCCTGTCATTTTTACACTAATTTAATTTAATTTTGTTTTAATAGTAAATGATAAATGACTTTAAAACTAGTGCTTAATAAATTTAGAAAAAAATTTTTAATTATAAATTAATGTAGAATTGTAGAAATCGATCAATATCTTAAAAAAATAAGTAGACTTCTGAATGTAATATTTACATTAAATGTTAAAAAATTATTAATTTTTGTAAAAACTTTATAAAATTATGACTTAGAATATTTTTTGATGATAAATTTATGAAATGTATGATAATTTTTTTTTAAGTTTTTTCTCTTATAAGACTTTTTAGAAATCTTTACATATGTTCATTAACTTAACTATATATATTTAATAATTAATTAAGATAAATAAAAAAAAAGTATGATATTATTCAATTCAAGTAGCAGAGATTGTTTGCCTTTTTTTATAACTTTATTTAATTTAATTTTAAATATAATAAATAAATTAAATACTTGAGGGAAGAATTTTTATTGTTTTGTTCAGGTTGATTGCATTAATTCTCTTGATGATTTAATGTTGATAATGATAATATATAACTTGAGATTTAAAAATTTTTAGAATCAAAACACTTAAAATAATTTTCTAATTTTTTTTATATTTGAATAACATACTAATTTATTAAAATCTGATTATTGCTTAAAGGAACATAATATAAAAAATTCGACATTTCTATTAAAATAACGATAAAATAAAAAAATCTTGATTATTCACATTCTTTTAGAAATTGATATTTGATTAAGTAATAATGTGTTTCTTAATCATAATTCATTCTAAAAATATTTATTTATCTAAAGTAAAAGCTTAATAGAGAATTTAAATTGTCATTAATTTTTTACTACTTTATATCATAATTTTTTTTTATGAAAAGAAAATTTTGTTATGTCTAAGTATTAGAATGTAACTTAACCGTTTATTTTACAAGAATATATAATAAACTTTTTTTTTAAATAAAAAAATTTCTTTTAATTTTTTCAATTGTGTTATAAAACAAGTAAAGGATATAATTATTGGGGTGAACGAAAATTTAGGTAATAACATTTTAGCCCTTCGTTTTAATTTTTGGCTATATAAATTTAACTAAAATAATATAATCAAGAAAAATTAGATTTTATTTACAAAAATAAAGAATTGTATATCCAATCGAATAAAAAGAGTTAAAAATGTCGTTTTGACAAACAATCTCTTATGGTTGTTAGCTAAATAATTAGCGGTTAAATTTTTTTTTTCTTTTTAACATTTATATTATTATTAGAAAAATATGGGAGTATTTTTCATAATAAACACTACCTTCTAAAAAGTTATTTATTATGATAAATTATATCAATAGAAATTATACTGATTATTTAATTAAAAAAAATGTTTTAAATAAAACAAATAAAAACTCAGGTCTTATTGTTTTTGCACATTCAAATAAGAGTTATATACTTTTTATTATAAATAAATATCAAGAAGTAAAAATAAGTTAGTTTCTTATTTTTAATTAAAATTAAATGATATACAGATCCCTACTAAAATTGAAAACCTAGAATCAAGAGAATTTTTAAGAATATTTGTTATTCAGTATCTAAATTTTGTCGAAGAGCATAAATATGGGATATAATAACTGTCTGTTTTTATAATTATTGTTGAATTTTTCTCTAAAATAATTTTTTATTTTAAACAGATTACTGCTTTAAAAAAAAAGACTAACATAATATTAAAAATAATATTTTAAAAGAAAATTATAGAAATTTAGATTTTGAATGATATGTTTCTTTTAATTAAATTATTTTTAAATTTTTTTGCCATATTGTTTGTAAATAATATTAGAAAACGAAATTGTTTAAATAATAATCTATAAATTTGATCAATTTGTTAATAAGTAGAAAGAAAAATTTTTTAACGAATACTTGGAATTAACAAAACTATTCAAATTAAAATCCTTTACTGGAATCAATAAGACCCATAATTTTTTAGTGGTTCCAGTATTTGAGGACATGATGTTAATTTACCATGGAAACTGAAATATGAGACAGACATGGATTCTCAGTCATATACTTTATTGAAGAATGATAATTTATTGACTAGCATGGGTTTATTATACCCCATAGCAAAAAATTTTCTATTCGTCATAAATATTGGAAAGTTAAGAGCTACATGGTTATTGAAAAAAATAGAATAAATCGGAAGCTAATTGAGAAAAAAATATTGTAAAAAAAACCTTCTAGTATAATAATACTATTAACAATCAGCTATAATTAATATGAAAAACAAAAATCCTTTATTTAGACATATTTATCTAATATTAATTCTTTAAATTTACTGATCTCAAACCATTTTTTTAATTAAAGAGAAAAAATATAGCACAGTGTAAAATGTTTAATATAAAGATGCCGAACATTATAAAATCATTGGTGGCGCAAAAATAGTTTTTGCAACTGTTTTTTTATCAGCAAAAAATAAATTAATTGATAATTCTTAACTATTTATAATCAAGTAAATTTTTAGAATTTGGTTTAAATAAAATATTTTTCATAAAAATAGGACAGAATTTATATATTTACAATTTATAAACCTAAATTGGTCAAATTAAAAATTTTTTAATTGTATAAAATTTAAAATGTAATAAAAGTAAGCAGTAAGTAATTAAAGATTAAAGTAAAACATCTTTAGTTAAATTTATGCTTTTTCAAGAATATAATTCAATTATATAAAATGATTTGGAAAGGAAATGTCTGTAATATATAAAAAAGGAAACAAATCCTCTTCTAAAATGCCAATATTTTTTTAAGGTATTTATTTTTGAATTTATTTTATAAAAGCATTTTTTATGAAATACTGTAAAGTAGCAGATAATTCGGATTTCCCTTTAAACTGCAGTAAATATAATTTTTATGTTCTTTTTACCAATAATAGAAATTCTTAAGCATTATAGATAATTTAAATTAAATGTTTATTTTGAGTTATTTCGTTAACCACCAAATAAAAATTCAAAATTTTTCTTCGCCAGTATTGATAAAAAAAATTTTTTTTAATTAAGCCCACACTCAGCATTAAAAAGAAATAAATTTGCTGTCTATATCTTAAAAAAAAATTCTCCATTATTTATAGATTTTTTTTATTTATTAAATAATCAAAATTATATTGATTTCAAGCACAAATAATTTAACTCTAATTTTTTGAAAACTTGAGACGAATTAATTTATATATAATTTTACTTTAATTCATTTATTTATATCAGAGTCTTAATCTCAAAAACAAAGAATTTTAATTTATGTCTATTTTTTGTTACATAAGTAGTTTTAATCGACATATGTGAATTATTTCTTTAGAAAACACAATAATTTACGTTGGCAGATATTTTTTAAAATTAAAAATAAATACCAAGTGATAAAAATCCATTAGTATTTTTAATTAATTTTTTTATCAATTTTCTTTCCTTTTAACTTTAAAAAAGCCAAATAAAACTTATATTATTTATGATTTATTCTATTTTTTTCCAGATATTTTTTATACCTATATTAATAATAAAAATTGTTTTCAAAGAGATGAGATCGGGAGTTAACATAAATTGTTCATTTTTAAAACTTGATTATTTGATATTGATTTTAATCAAAAATTAAAATTAAGCTAATTCATGTCCTTCAGATTTTAGCCAGAGAGTTCAAAAATTATTTTTGCCTTTTTTAATAAATTACAATTGGTTTTAAAAATTTTGATAAAACATCTTTTGATTTGTATGCCATTAATAATTAATAAATCGATTGAACACTAAAATCGATTATAAATTCAGAAAATTTAATTTTAAATTTTATCATGGAATTTTCGTTACTGGCTGAAAGAAATACGTTAAAAATATATTGATTTTAAAAATTTCCATATTAAAAATATCGCAATTTCATAATAGTAATTATGAAATCAAAATTCACCTATCGTAAGACATTATGATTTTTCACAAAAAATAATTAATTTTTTTACTTGTCTTATTATCATCTCTTATTTTTAGATCAGATATTCTACCTTAATCCACAATAAAGGTATTATAGCGTAATTAAAAATACCGTTTTTAATTGTTTTTTTATGCTTAAAGAATAATGAGATTTTTTTTAATTTTTAAGTACATCGCATAATTATATTAATTTATAGTGCTATAAAGATAAAAATTCAGCCAGATCTTTTAATTATAAAGCTTAAAATAAATTTATATATTGCTTTTATTCATCATTAACATGAGGAAAAAAGATTTACTTCAAAAAAAAGTAAAAAAATTTTGTTACAATGGTGGAAATTTTTTTTAACCATTACAAAAGTATTAGGAAATGGGCCAAACGTTTTTTTATCCTAAATAGTAAATATTCAACTATATGGTAATTTTTATTTTGACTTAATAAACACAAAATCGTGATAAATGTAAATTAACAGTGCAATTTTTATTAAATGTTCCAAATCGTTAAAGAGTTAAATACAAATAATACACAAAATAAAATTAGATTATCTTGTTAACGTTAAATCAAACATAAATAAAGAAGCTAAAACCGATTTTTTAACTTACGTATGGCAAATAATAAATTGCATAAAGGTTAGAAAATAGGTT
Source organism: Oryzias curvinotus (assembly GCA_023969325.1). Taxonomy (NCBI): domain Eukaryota; kingdom Metazoa; phylum Chordata; class Actinopteri; order Beloniformes; family Adrianichthyidae; genus Oryzias; species Oryzias curvinotus. The sequence goes on along the minus strand of CM043717.1, from coordinate 31,350,228 downwards.
GAAGATAAAAGTGGTTGAATAATGATTATAAAAAGCATAAAAATTAATTTTTAAATCTCTAATTTTTATTTTGTCAATTTTCATATTTTCTTTTTTATTTTATGAAGAAAATTAAAAATTAAACACCGAAAAATATTTTCATACAAATTTTTTTGTTAAAATATGATAGAATTGGTAATTTATAAATCAAAGTTATTTAGGTTTGTTAGAAAGTCTATATTTAATAAAAATCTTTACTCATTAGTTTTCAAATAGCATTGTAAAAAATCAATGAAAATCTTTTAATAAGCACATTAAATAAAATATAGTTAAATAGAAATTTATCGATATTACACATGTATTTTTTTACTAATAACATAAAAAAAAAGCTTAAAAATACAAATAATATAGTAATTTTTTTCTTATTCTTTCCGATAAGATAAAAATAAATATTTCTTAAAAAAATTGTCAATTTTTGGTTTATTAATAAAGAAAAATGATAATTTAAGCTTTAAACTATCAAAAATGTATTTATATTGATGAGAGTAGTTTTTAAATTGTCATAATCGAATTTGATATATATAGTTGACACAATTTTTAACTGATATGTTTATTTTCAGATCAATTAAATCTTACTCTTAGGTTATTATTTAGTACTTTCAATACGGATATAAGATTTATAATAAATGATCTCTATTAATTAAGAATTTAAATTTTGAATTAAAAGTGATTCTACAAAAATTAATCTACACATAAAGATTTTATTTCCATTAATTAAAATTTGGTTGTATTTTGTGATTAAGATACAATATTATTAACAAACGAATATTAAACAATAAAAATGAATGATAAAATTACTACCAAGTGTTGAGACCCAGTCTTTTTGATGTGTTGATATAGAGTTCTCATTACAGATGTAATTGTGTTTAAAAAACTATAATTTAATGAAAATAATGCTAATTTTGCACTAATATTTGTATTTTACTACTATCTAACGATTTTTTTTATCAGAAATTAGGATTCTATGTACTTTTCAGTTAGGAATAATATAATGTAAAGTCGATAAAATCTCCTTGATTTAAAATTAAATTTTTTTTTTGATAAAAGAAAATTATATAATGGGTTTTATTATTATTACTATTTACTTGATTTAGCATTTAAAAATCGTGTTATTTGTTTGTTTTATGTGAAAAATTTTTCCTATCCGAGATTTTATATTTTTTAACACAATATTTAACGTTTAATTTTAAAGAAACAACTTTGTCTCGAGATATAGCTATCAATAGAATTTTTTTCAATTATTAAGGGTGGAAATAATGTTAGTAAATTTTAGTAATTAAAATATTATTATTGATAGTTGTCATAACATTATATACATTATAATTCTTAATAATTTTCAAACCTCGCTGTCTTTTTTAAAATAATTTTACGATAAAATCTTTATCAAATAAAATTATTAAATAATATCAACATAAAAATTAAAAATTGATGTCTTAATTTGGTCGCTTAATAAAAATATTATTCGAAATTTCAAATTGATTATAAATTATTAAAATAGCAATCACTTTGCTACATTTTAAAAAAAATTTCTTTAAAATTCAGAATGCGTTCAAAAAAGTCCTAAATGGAAATTTAATTGTTTATATTAAAAACCAACAAAATTATTTCTAACTTAAAACATAGAAAACCGTAAAAAATTTTTAATTACAGAATGCAATAAACATTTAAAATTCTCAAAATGTATTGATATGGACACCAATAAATAAAAATAACATTAGAATTGATTGATCTCAGTTTTGTGCTAAAACTTATGAATGCAGATTAAAACTTACGTTTTTAAGCATTAATTAGTAAAAACTATTATTAAATATACAAATTCACTTAGTTTGTTTAAAAGAATTTTCTCAACGTATATCTCGAATAAAACTTTGATTGGTGAGGATGAATCCATATACTATTGGGATGACAAGAATCGTTAATGTAAAAAAGTATTTTATGTACCATTTTTAAAATTTTATAAATATTTTTTGCGATATAAGAAAATGTTTAATGATTTTTTAACTAAACGCCATTTTGATTGTGGACATAAGCGAATTGAAAGTTTTGTCATTTAATAAAAAATTCTTGTTTATTTTTTATCTTAAAATATAAAATCAACACTAAAAATATTTCTTTCAGGATTTTAAAAATCAAAATTAATTTAACTTGAAAATTTAATTGATTTTTCCTTCATTTAACTAAACTGAGTCTTAAACATTATTTAAGATATTTTATAATTTTGACATAAATAAAAAATATTTAAAAATTGATCAAATTATTTTGTTAATGTGATAAAAAATGGTTGAATAATAAAAATTTAAGGCATTCAAAGAAACCATACAAATTGTACTATTGTGTTTTCTTTAATATTACATATTTTTACTTTACATATTTTCATAAATACAATTTTATTTAAATCAGGCCACAATATTAATATCTTTGGATTGAATCACTGATACGCGACTAAAGAGGATAAATAATTATAGTAATTGATCATCATATAATACGTGTTATCAATCATGAGATTTTTTTTTAATTTACACACATGTTTGTGTAAAAATTTTAAAAAGAATGTAAATGAAAAATTTACAAATTAATTATTTGACTTTAATTAACATCAATGTGCAAATTTAAAAAATAATTCTTATTTGCGATTATTAAATCAATTTTACAAAATAAATTTAAATAAAATAACAGAATAATAAAAACTTCAAAAACTATAGTGTCTGAAATTTTTTAACAGTATTGTATAAAAAATGAATATGTGGTTATATGATAATATGTTTGATGATATAATCAACAGGTTAGTATATTTGATATTAGTTTAAATGGTTTTTTCTCTTGAAACAGAATTAAAATTTTTTTATCGAAAATGAAAAATAATTCCGATTATAAACAATTTATATTAATTGTTCTATTTTTATTTAATATAAAAAAAATTTTTGTAATAATTGATGAAACGTTATTTCATCAAAAATATATTTTTGGCATTTATTATAGGCAAGAGATGTAGGGGCAATTTAAAATATTATTGTTTAGTAAATGAAAACTCTTTATTTAAACACGTTTTTATATTGTATTAATTTCATATTTGAATTTATATTCATTAAAAATTACATTATATTCAAGAATTAAAAAATAAAAAGAAAATATTTTCATTAATAATGTCAAAAACTCATAAAAATATCGATAAAATTGCAATAGCAATTTATAGAATAATTGAAGAAATATTTTTTAATTTTTTTTTCAAAACATATTAATAAGTTCAATAAATCAACTACCTTACTGAATGATAAATACTAATTTTTTAATTTTATTCGAATGCTCAATAACGTTGCCATCATTATAGGTCAATAAATATTCAAATTTTGTCCTTTTAATGAATATCAAAAGAAAGAATATATTCGGTTATTTTCAGAATAAATTAGTTTTTTTTAATAAACAAACACACACGATATAAAGATATTAGTAAAAAATTAACTTTAAATACCATTTCCGATTAATTTAGCAATATATAATACTTCCATAAATGCTTTTTTGAAATTTTTTTTTAAAGTTAAATGTTGAACTACGAAATGATGAAATATCCCTCATCAAATGTAATTAGCTGTGAATATTTTGAAATAAATGATTATTAGTCAAAATATTTAACATCGATTAAAAAAATAATAGAAAATTGTATTTTTTTATTATCTTCATTTTTTCAATCGATATAAAATAAAAATCTTTTAACTTCATGAAATGTCGAAAACAAATATCTTGCAAAAATTCGGATTAAATATATTTCCTTGCTTTTTTAAACATAACTTTTGAGATATTTTCTATTTTTGTAATTTAAGTGTATTTTATTGCGAATTCACTAATATAACATAATTGATACTAATATTGATGTTTTTATATAATGAAATCTACAAGCTAGCTGGCCAAAACAGGGGTATCGCAGCTATAATTTTATTTTTGTTATATTTTCTGTAAAAATAAGGTTAGTGATTGTAATTAAAAGAATAAAAATGAAATCTGACATATAATGAGATTTTTACAATAAAATATATAACATTTTACAAAAAATATGATTAAATAAAGTATTTATTTAAAAAAATAATTTAATATTTTCTTTTTAATATATGAAGCACTCATTTATTATATAATAGTAAAATTTATCAAGATATGACTCTATTTTTTCTCTAAAATACTAAATTTATATAAATTTACGCAGATTAAGTTACAATAATAAAACTGAAATAATTCAAAAAATATACCTTAATTATTTACTAGATAATTAGAAAACAACACATTTTTATAATTTTAAGATTGATGGCATAAAATTTTTGCCTTAATATAAAATTTTTCAACATCAATTAAAACACAATTAAATATTATGATAAAACTGCAAAAAAAATTAACTCTTTCAGCTTTTCATAAAAATTGATAGGAGAAAAAAAAGTACAAAAAACCATTGAAATTTTACACCGATAATTTTTTTAAATTAATAGAAAAAAATAAAAAATATGATAATTTGAAAAAAAAGATACTTTTAAATTTTGCTTATCAATATCACATTATAAATGTTTTTATTTCAAGAATTTTCTAAAGCATTAAAAAATTTTAAATATTACCGTAATAAATTAATTTTTTTTAAATATTATGAAGTCAAAAATATCCATCATCAATAATTACATTAAATGGAATAAATATAATTTATTTGGTTGGTAAATCTGAGGTTTTCAAATGTAAAAGTAAATTAAATTTTTTGATTAATAAGAATTTAATTTCTAAATTACTGTAATTTTATCATATCAGGCACTGATTTCATTCAATAATTTGTCGAAAGTTTTAGTTATTGACAATCAAATATCAATAAAGATTGCAGGAAATATACTTATAAAAATAAAATTTTTATAAAATATTGAAAAGAGTAAAACTCTTAAAGATCTTATAAATAAATAAACAAAAACTACCAAATAATATTTGAGATTTGTATGATATATTTTAATTAACCAAGGATTAAACATAAAAAAAATTATTTGATCACAAATAGAGAATTATGGTTGGCGTAAATTTTCTTTAATAAAATTTAAATAAAAAATCACTTCTAAATAATTTTTTACAACTCTAGTTTATTATTTGATTAAAATATATCGAAAAATTTAACAAATAAATTTATAGATTGAATTATAAAACAAATTATTGAATCAGATATAGCTAAAAAAAACATGACCAAATAATTTTTTGTTGGACAGATACTTATGTAAATAAATAAATAATATATAATCTACTATTCGATCAAAAGGATAAAATTATTATAAATTTAAGGCAATAAAATATATAAATGACTAAAAAATTTAAAAAAGATAGAGTTTTTTTTAAAAAAATATTTCTTTACTTATGAGCAAACAAAATTTAAAATTAAAGGAATATTTAATGAATGTTTAGTGTATTACATTTTTTCTTGCCATTTCCTTGTCTTTTAACTATTTAAACTAGTTTTTTATCAATTAACTATCTCTGGCTAATACTTTAAAAGAATAATAAATAGAAAAAAACAAATCATTAATGAGAATTACTATAGGATTCATATGCAGTAATTTTTTAAATTATTATTTATTAAATAAATTCGAAGCATTCTAATATATAATTTAAAATATTTAAAAACTTTTATATCGGCAAAGTTTTTTAATTTTGAAAACTTCAATATTTTTTTTTATTATTTTTTATCTCTTTATAAGAAAAAAATATTTTTTTTTACCAAATTTGGCTAAATTTTTATCTTTATACATGGAAAACGCTTTTAGCGGAAATATAATGGTTTTAATCTTCAAAATTTTCTTCTATTGATAAACATTTAATTAATGTTTATTACATCTAAGCAAAAAAAACTACAAACATAATCTTAAATATTTTAGGTTTCAAATATTTCTCGTATGAATATAGTATTTGTAAGGTTTATATCTTTAATATAGTTAAATCTTGATAAAACTATTTATCATACGATATATAATAGATTACCACATCATCAAAATTTATAGCTAAAAAAAAAATACTCATTTTATCTAAGATATGGATTTTGATGAAAATTATCTATGTCAAATCAATATCAATGTGTAAAATAATGGATTAAAGAAACTATAATATTAAGAAATTAACTATTTTTACACATTTGTCACTACATTATATATTAATAGTGAATATATTTTAAAGAAAATTTTTGTTGCTAGAGTTAAAAGGTAATGCTTCTAATACTGCATATAAAGTATTAAACGACAAAATTTTTAAAAAATTTCTGTGATTAATACACACATCAATAAATTAATAAGATTGTAAGTATGCAACAACATTCCTTAAAATTATTTTGTTAGATTTTTTAAAAAATAAATTAAAATAAACATTTTAATAAAATTAATACGAAATTGAACGAATATTAGGGAATTTTTTAAAATTCAAAAAGCAAGTGAAAGCATAAACTTGGAACGATGAAATAAAGTCAAAAATAACCTTACTCTTCCGGAATTAATTTTTTTGGATTTTCTATTAAAATTTAAAATTTATAATGACTAAGATCATAATATTGTTTTAAATTTTATAAAAACTACTAATAATAACTTGATAATTCTTAAAATATAATTTTTATTTAACGATAGATAGTTATTGATAATTTTTCATTTTATAATTTATCAATGTATTAAACTATTTATTTATTTGATTAAAATTAAGATTATTTGTATCATAAAATAGAAAGCGTTTTGGTCTTTTTCTCTTTAGAATATATAGCATGATATTAGCAGAGAAAAACACGAATGTCATTACAACCAATAAAACTACTGTAGGTTGTAAGAATTTCGGTACTTAAAATTTAGTTGTAAGATACCTTTAAAGTGCTTGCATTGCTTTGGATGGCAAGTATTACTGGAATCGACTATTTTGCACATCTCTAAATAAAAAAATTTCATATCTTCGCCACCACAATCGCATTCTTCTTCATTTTCAACAACAGCATCTCCACAGAAAGGCTCTATAAACTTTTTAAGTGAAAATAACTACGTTGGACCTTAAAGGAGTCATGTCAGTAGCAGTTGATATTATGTCTGTAAAACTTTTAAAACAGCAAATATAGTATTTATCATTTTTATCATCCCCTATATCACTAAAATAAAAAAATTGTAATTAACTAAACAAAAAAGTAGAATAAAAAATATCTTGAAAACTTTACTTACTATACATTATTGAGATTTTCTTCTGAATCAGCATTAAAAAAATAGCATCCACAATCTGGTTGCACCATTTGGGAAAAATGAATTGAATTTTTTGTCTTTTTTCATTTTTTAACAGCGATAAAAAAATGTATATCAGCATATCAGCACAATACCTTATATTTTTTAGGTTTACAGATTTCTTAATTTGTAAATTAACCTACCCAAACTAAATTATGTCCACTAGGATATTTCATATTTAGTATTAAGCAGCCATCAGGAGCCATCTTACTAAATATTAAATTCATTCAAATTTTAGAAAATTAATGGCGAAAAATTTCATACGTTTTAATAATTATTGATGGTTTTTGCTTTTCTATGGGTTTATCAAAACAATCAGGAAATGTATCATGGTATTTTTCATTATATTCAACAATTATATTGTAATAATCAACATAAAATAAAATGTTGTGGTGGGCAAATTTCTAAATATTAGAATATTTAGTTTAAACTTATAAAACATCTTAAAATCTATTTCTACATTTTATTAAAAATTGTATTAATAATTTATTTAAAATTCATTTATTGATTTCAGTCTTTATAAAAGATTTTTATAAGTCTGAAATATCAATTAAAATATTTTTAAGTAAATTTTTTTTTATTTTCATACTTGTTATGAAGTTATTAATTTATTGGTGCAATAATTTTTGAATCAAATGATAAAATATTGATATAATCTTTAACATTAACATACTAATAAATGTCTTTGAATTTTAATCATTATGAAATCTAAATATATTGTAAATGAAAAATTTTTGAAATAATTCTTTCAAACAAAACTTAGGATTTTTATTAATTATCTGGATATAAAACAATTATATATTTTCCTAAGTTTCTCATATTTAAGTATTTTACTTAATATAAATATATAAAATCTTTTAATTTATTTAATTAAAAAGGTTGAATGATAAATTGATTGGTTTTTTAAGTTGATTTCATTTTATTTATCTCTTTTTAGCAAAATTTTTATGTGAAAATTAGCATTGGTTAATAATTTATTTTTGCGGTTTATTGCTGTCTTAATATATAAACACTGTAGGAAGAAGTTCATAAATTAATTTCAGATTATTTTGGCTACATCATAAAACTAGACATACATATTTTTGATAATAAAAGATATTAAAGAAAAAATCATACATAAGTTTAGAATTAGTTTTAAAAATATATTTGACCAACTTAGAAAAGAGGATTGTCTAATAAAAATAAATTAATTATTTTCTGTTCTATAAAGAAGGGACCATACAACAATTTTTTTTACATAATAAATACATCCTTAAAAAAAATATCAAAATATTGATCGTAAGATTCTAAAAATTAATTCATAATTTAAAAAAGAATTGAATAATTTTTCAAGAGCATCATTTTTAATTATTATATTTTTCAATGTAAATTTATGTTTATTTTTTGCATTTTAATGTAGAGAATAAAATAAAATAAAATCTATAATTTTCGTGAATGAAGTTCAAGAACCTTGTTGTTAAATCAGTGATTATAACATTTATATCAAAATAGATTAATAATATTTTGTTAGTTCTGCAAAAAAAAAAAAAAAAAAAATTTATCCTTTATTCAAAGCTTTTTTTACTTTAAGTTTACTTTAAATTTAAATATCAAAAAAATTTTGTTTTATTTTTTAATTCTTCCAATCATTACCTGTATTAACAAGATTGCTAGGGATTAAAAAATAGTTTTATATGATATTTTATAAAAAAATTTCATTTATGAATAATACTAATCGATAAAAAGGTTTTATGATGGAAAAACTGAGAATTTGAAATTTTCCATTATGAAATTCGAATATAAAATTCAGTAAAAATAAGTAAACTACATTAAAACTGTTAAAAGATATAATTTTATGAGTAAAATGGTACCCTTAAAAGTTTTACATAAAAATGCTTGAAGAAAATAATGTTATTATGTTATTCATATGATTATAATTTCTTTTATTAAATAAAACAATTATTTTAGGTTTTTAATTTAATAATTTTTAAATTTAATATACTATTTTTATAAATATGAAAAAAAATTAATAAATATTGAACATTTGAACAATTTATAGCAACAGAAATATTCTGCCAATAAAATATAGAAAATGTAGCAATGAAATAAGAATTATTATTTTTCATTAAAATGATTATTTTAAATTAATTAAATAATCATCTCAAAAAAAATTTTTAACAATTCTTAAAAAAAAACTTCATTTACTTAAAAAGTCTAATAGCGATCGAAAAATATTTTTTAATTAAATTAAAAAATTTTATTTTTAAAAAAAGTAATTTTATTATTTAACCTGGATCTATTTTCATTTTTGATTTTTTCTTTGACATTTTTTAATGATTAATGGTAGCTTTTAAAACAATTTATGAATTTTGCATATAATTTTTTTTTAAATTCCATTGATATTTTTTTTAAATATCATTTTCACATTTCATATTATTCTTAAAAATTAAATCACAAGAAGGTTTTAAATAAGGAAAACAAAGTTATAAATCATAAATTTTTTTTTGTTTATGAGTTTCAGAGATTTTTTCTACTAATATTTAACTCAAATATTTTTTTTTAGTGTAAAATCATGTTATGTATAATTAATGCCATATGGATCAATTTTCATTGTTCAATTAATAATAAAATGTCAAAAATTAAATAATTATATTTTATAAATAATTTTTTGAGTAAAAATATGGCTTAATTTATAATCGTTTATGTTCATACAAGCCAGGTTTAAAGAAACTATTTAAAGATATTTTAATCGAAAAGTAAATTAAATGATTAATCTGCAAACTGATCTGCTTTAAAAAAAAAATAATAAAAATATTGAAGTAATTATAACTTTAGTAGTGTTGAAATTACGGAATGATAATTTATTTTTTTTACTTATGATTTATTGAATCATCGACTGAAGCTAAAATTTATAAGCATTAAATCCAATACATTTTTAAAGTTTTTATATTTATATAAGGATAATTTAGGTGGTTGATTGATAATATTTTAAAATTAATAACCATAAATGAATACATTTTCAAAAAATTTAGTTGATTTTAATTGTAGATAGCCAATAATGTCAAAGAAAATAACACAGGATAATAAGTTGTTTAAAATCATTACTGTTGAAATCTAGATAGAAGGAAATTTAAATTTGTAATGATCATTCTTTAATCAAATTTTTTTTTAATTTTTCCATTTTTAGAAGTTTCATGCTGTTATAAATATATACAAAACAGCTGATAAATTTAAACATTCCAGGCAATTAAATTGTAATACATTTTAATCTTTTTAGTCAATAGGCATCGCAAATGATGTAATTGATTTTTTTTCATTCACAAATAAATGAGCATAAGGACATAAAATAAAATTCATTATGTTTTATAAAAATGTTATAATAATAAAAATGCAAAAAAAAATTATGGAAACTCTATAAAACTAAGATTTTTTCATAAATTTAAAAAAAAATATTTTTGTCAGTTTATTTATTATTTTAAATTTATCTAAGAAATTCCTTTTCAAAATTTTAATATTTTCAAATTTTTTTCTAGACTTTTACATGAAAAAATAAATTTTTAATATAATATATAATTAAAGAATATACTGATTTTACATGATTTTTTAAAATATTAGCAAATTTATTTATAGATAAATTTTTCGAAAATGCAAAAAAAAACATTTTATTTTTAATAAAAAGGTGAATCAAAGAAAAGTTTGATTGAATAAATTTCTCGAAGGCTTGATAATTTCAAGTTAATAAGACTTCTAAGATGTTACAATATATTCTAATTGAACCAAAGAAAATCTCCAATATAAAATATACTATTTTTATTAAAAATAACTTAATAAAAGTTATTATTTCCAAAATGATTAAAATTTAATTCTGAAATTCACTTTTTTTTACTCAAACAATAGAAATCGCAAGAACGACAGAAATAATTATTGATGGTTAATTAAACTTAAGAAAATTATTTTTTACGGTGATTTTGGTTTGAAAAAATTATTTATAAGAGTAATGATAAAATCTTTAATATATCAATAGATTTATGTTTAGATAACAAATTTAAAAAATTTTTTGATAATTTTTAATATAAATAAAATATAAGGAATTTTTTATCAGTTATACGATTAAAAAGCTTTGATTCGATAATTTTTAATATGTAAAAATTTTTATTACTGAAACTAGTTGGCATAATTTAAAGACCTTAAATAAAAATGAGGATTTAACCAGAACAAAACAACTATTTTTAACCTTAAAGGGATATTTTAAACCACAATTTTTGTACAATTAGCCTATTTAATAAATTCACAAAAGATAGAAAATTTAATATTTCGGAACATTTTATGTGCAAAATCCTAAAATAAAATAAAAATTATTAATAATATTTTTTAATTTTTTCAATTTATTTTTTGTTTTTAAGAATGTTTGATCAAAAAGACAACAAATATAAATACAATTTTATCTTTAATAGACAGCTTGGTAATTTTTAAACTAATAGATTACATACTGGATCGATTAATCAACATAAATTAAAAACATAAAAAAAATTTTTTTACTGTTTATAACATCATAAATAAATTTTAATTATTTTCCTTTATTTCTGTCATGAAAGGTAAAAATAATATATGCCCTATCCAAATAAATAGAATGATAAAAATACTTTCATCAACTTATAAATGAAAACAAAGTGAAAATTTTTTTTATCTCATCGATATAAATTTGCTTGGAATTATGCTAAAATTTTGATTCTTTTCTATTTATTCAATAGCTTTATTTTTTTTTATTATTTAATAAGCCTATATTTAGATAAAAGAGATGTTTATGTATATTAGAATTGTCTTACACTTTCAATGTTATAATTTTTGAGTTTGCGATATCGATAAAATCATAAAAAATAGTTGCAATAATTCTGTTGTCATATTTATTTTAATTTGTGTAATTTATACTAGTTTTTTCGCAACATGATAAAGAAAAACTAATAATCACAAAATTACTTAAATTTAGTAGGAATAAAAATCATTTTTTGTAATTATTAATTTAACATATTCTTAATCATACAAATTAATTAAAATACTTTTAAAAAAATATATGAAAATCATTAATCTTTTAATATCCGTAATATTTCTTGATATTTTTCATTTACTCATCGATAAATTATTATGCCCTTTATGAAAAATATTAAGTGCTTTCAAATGATGTAAAAAATTTCAAATTGGGTTATAAAAAAATATAATGTTTAGTTTTTAACTTATTATTTTGCATTGATATCCTTATTTTAAGGATTATTTATTTTAATATGCAAGAGTAAAATTCAAATTTGAGTAAATTTTTGTACCAATATTTACCTTTTTTATTCCAATTTTTTTCTTTAAAAATAATTAAAGAATATTTGCTTTTAGATTTTTTCACATTAATTTTTTTATACATATGTCTGAATTTGTGACATAAATTATTAGGAAATTTTTTTTAATTTTTATAAACTTTATTTTTTTATAAATTCAGGATTTATTATGTATAGATAAAAATTTTCATTATAAGAGAATTGAATAACTTTATATTATTTTATTGTAAATATAAAAATAATTCTCAGAGAAAATATTTATTAAAAAAAAATTTCAATTAATAATAATATATCAAATTATTAATACGATATAACAACAATATAATTTCTGTAAATACTTTCAAAGTTATTTAATTTTTTAAAAAATTTAAATAAGATTTTTTTAAATTCTTTGATAGTTAATAAAATATATGAATGGGATTTTTTGCAAATTTTTAAAATATAATATAAGAATTTTTTTGAAAAGGCTGTTTTTTAAATTTTTTTATTAGAAAAAATTTGATGGAATGTCTTCAATAGAAAATTTAAATATCAAATTGATTAATATGATATAATTTTTATAATTAAAACTCTTATCATAATTAACATTAAAATGTCTGAATTATTTTAAAAAATAGTATGTATCAAATATATATGCTTCATAATTGTTTTTTTCATAAATAATAAATTTTCTTAGAAATTAAAAAAATTCATATTATAATTTATAATTTTGCAAGAATACAAGATAATTATAATAAATAACAAAAAATTAGTTTAAAATTCCTTTATTGATGAGTGATTGAAATATCCCAATAATAAATATCAGAATGATTCGGAATAATTTTTATTAACTCTAATTTTCCCAGAATGCTTGAATGAATAACAAAACTAGCTAAAATATTTTAAAGTTGTTATTTAAAAAATTTTTTATACATGATTAGCTAAAATAAATTAATTTCATAAGATGTTTTTAATAAAAAACATAAACATGGATAAAAAATATTTCAATAATTTGAATTTAATTCTAGATAAACCTGCGAATAACTCAAAATAAAAAAGACCTTAAACTCAACAGCAAACAATTTTTTAATTGAAAATGTTAATTAAATACTTCTAATTCGATTAAAAAATTAACGACTGAAAGGACATATAATATGAAAAATAAATTTACATATATGTAGACAAGAAATTATTTATCATTATAAATTTACCTAGGATTATAATGAAATTATCAATCGATATATATGTTAAAAAAAAAAATTTATTGTTAATTTTAAACACATTTTAAATAATTTTTTAACTTAAGGATATATATTATCATTTTATTTATCAGAATTTAAATGATAAATAAATTTAATAGACTTACAAAATAATTTTTTAAAGCAATAAAAAAATATTTATTTTAGTTTACTTTAAATCTATTAATTATTTTTTATCATAATTAAAGAAAAATAATTCCATCGATATTACTTTATTGATTATAACTATGTATTCGATTTATAATCTCGCTACAAAGAAAAAAAATCAGAAGTAAGCATCGACATTGTTTTATTATCCAGCAAATTTGAAAAACAATACAACAATAATTTTATTTTCAAGTTATTAAAATGGATTAATTTTTCTTAAAAATATTAAGATAACAAAAAATATTTTTTCCAATCTCAAATATAGCATGTTGATGTGATTTAAAATGGCAATTATTCAAATTTTTTAGGCAATAAGAACTTTTTTTCATATAAAAATTTGAAATGTTTTCTATGTCAAAATTGAATTGTCATGAACAGGCAAGATATCATTTTTAGCATAAAGGATTATTAATTTTTAGATTTCTTAAACATGTTTTAGCGGTATTTTTACACTTTACATTATTTATTTCACAATTTAAATGATAAAAAAAAATTAAACAGTTAACAATTTAAGTTTGAAAAATGATTAAATTTAACATTTTCGTGAATCTAGATCCGAAAATCCTGAAAACTTGATTTAATGAACTAAATAATATTTTTTACGGCACATGATATATTATCAAAAATTTTAATTACTTTGTAAAATTACAGTTATTTAATATTTTTTTAAAGACATTTTTATATCAGAGTTATTTTATCATTTGGAAACATAGGTAAGAATGTTTAGTATTCTTAATCATATAATTAATAAAAAAAATTTAATTTTTAGTAAAACCAGTTTTTAAAACTATAAATACATCTAAATATAAAACTAATTTTTTTTAATTTTAACATGTTCTTAAATATCAGAAATTTAATTTTATTATCTTCAGAAAAATTAAATCCAATAAATTAATCTTTAAATAAATTTAAATCTATTTAAAAATATCAAATAAAAAAAATGTTATTCATAAATTTATAATTTATATATTTTTAGATAATTCAAAATAGGTCAAAACTTATCATGCCTTTTATATAGAAATAAAAAATTAAAAATTCTACAAAATTTCCTATTTTACCAAAAAAAAACTAATTTAATCAAAAATTTTTCTTACATCATTAAAGATTTTTTTGTATACAATGCAAAAATCTGTCATTAAACTATTCAAATAAAAATATTCACTTTGTTTTTTCATTTAAAATTATCAACAATATAACATCTGTTTAATACTTACTAATCATGGTATATATATTCATATTTTAATTTACAAGATTTGATCAATGATAGTAAAAAAATTTATTATAAAATTTAAAATTTTTTTTCAATATTTAAAAATATTGAGATTGATAAAATTTATTTTTTAAATGGATAGTAACTATTTTGTTCTTATGTCTTTCCATATTATCGAAAAAAATCTTGAATTAATATTTTTCACATTAAAAACTTATTTGAAATATTTTTCGATTATATTAAATTTAAAAATAATTAAAAAATTTTTATATATCCCATAAAGATATAAAATTTTAATTTACGTTTGTTTTAATAAAAAATATAAAGTTTGTTTCGAAATCAAATAAGATATCAATTCAATTACAATATATAAATTTAATTCCAAGTTATATTAGATTTTTCATAGAATATTAGGGCTTAACATACTGCTCGAAAAAATCCTAAATAAAAATTTTCCAATAAATTTTGTTGAGAAATAATACAAATTTTTACAAAAATGATAGAAAATATAATATTGTACGATTTAATTATTCAAATTAATAGAATCAGTGCTAATTATATATTATTAAGATTAAATTTATTATACGTTTATTTTAAGATTGAAATTTTGCACTTTTTATAACTTTTGAAGTGTTAAGTAAAAATCGAATAAATTTTACAAAACAAATCTAATTAAAAAGACATAACAATTAAATAATAAACTTTAAAAACTATTTAATTTTTAAATCTACTGAGAATTTTGTAACAATATATTGTTGAGGGTATATTAAAGCTTAAATATTTTTAGAAAAGACTATTATTTTCGAGAACACTTTTAACAATCAACCTAAAAGTTTCTAAGTAATAGATCAAAAGTTAAGGTTATATAAATGTTGATCTAAGTTATTTAATGCTCATGGCTGAGCAAAGAAAAAACATTTTAAGAATTATTGTATAATAAAAAAATTGATAAAAAATTTTAAAATAAAGTATTAGAGACGAAACATTTCTAGTTATTTAATACAAATTTTTAACATTTTTGATTTATAAAAGAAATTTTCTTCGCAGAAATATTACTTGTCATGATAAGTTTATTACATTAAAAAATATCTTTTATATCAAAATCATCTTTTATTTAACAGATAAATATTAAGAGAATAGTTATTGTTAAAATTTTTTTCTAATAAAAATATAGAAAATAAATGAGTATCCTATATTTTTTAAAAAAAATCTTTAAAGACTTTTTTTTTCAATTTTTTCGTATTATTTTTTAAAGTAATGTCATTTTTTAGGAAATAGAGTAAAAATTAATAAAATTATTACATTCTTTAGCAAGGGTAATTAAAAAAAATTAATACCATAACGTTCGTGTATTCTAACAAAAACTTCCAGAACATAATATTTAAAAAAATATATAATTAATTTAACAAATTATTTATGATTATAATTTTAAAACAAAATGTTTTAAAAGAAAAGAAATATTTAATTTTTTAGTGCATTTATTTGTAATATTCGTAGCTCTTAAAATGTTTTTTTGCTTTGTGATTTTTTGATCATTTTTTTCTCAAATCTTCTATGAAAAATTAATTGTGAAAAAAACAAAAAATTGGTTTTTACATGCGACTCCACTCTTATGAAAATTTTTTTTAAAATTTAAAAATTTCTAATTCTCTAAAATTTTAAAAAACATTATTGAACCTTTTCTTTTTTGATGTAATAACAATCCTGCACTAAAAGCTTCTAAGAACTAAAAAAAACTCATTGACATAATAGTTTTACAAAATTTATTTTATATTTTCGATAAAAATTATCGATTTTTTTAATTTTTTTTTAAAAAAATTTAAAATATTGTAATCTTCTAATGCTGAAAGAAGTTAGATAAAAATTATCAGAATAAATCAAAAGATTTTGCAATTTAATTCAATTTATGCGGTAATGATTTAAATTTTTTAACGATTATTAGCTAATTACACAATAAGATGATGTAAATTTTGACAATTATACAATATCAAGCGCCTTTTTCAATATTTAATAAAGAGTAAGCATTTATTAAACAAAGAAAATAGTAACAATTGGGTTAAAAAACGATAACATAAATAATAGAAAAAAATTTAATTACTTAAAAATAAATTTACATTAAAATACCTCTACATTAACTGGTATAAACATGTAATAATTATATAATAATTTAAAAAGTTTTTGATAATATATTTAAGAAAATAAAAAATGTTTTTCGAGACTAAGTAATTGTATAAGAGTCAATATCTTAAAAATTAAAAAAAGACAAAGTTTTTAAATTGTTACCAAATCAAAATAAAATAAAATAAAGGTTTTTCCTATAAAAAATTAAAAAATTTTCATAATCAGAAAAATTAAGAATGAAGCAGTTTTTTCCTCAATTCTAGTGCAAAAAACGTTTCATTTAATAAATCCCTCATAATTGTTTTATTAATATTTACGAAAATACAATGTAGGACTATGTTTTGAAATAATATATTAAATATTTTTTAATTTAAACAAAAAAATTAAAAAACAAAATAAAATTTATAAATCTTTATAATTAAAATACATTTTATTAATTATTGACATAATTTAGTTAAAGGAGAGTTTTATTCTAAGTTTAAAAACTAAAGAAAATATATTTATTTTGGATATGTCATAAAATTTGTTAAAAATTTGCAAAATTTAAATAATATTATCGTTTCAAAATTTTTCAAAAGCACTAAGTAGCTATAAAATAATTTTTAAAAAAAAGTTTAAAAAATGTTAAAGAAAGCGCTTTTTTATATTATTTTAAAGGTAAATTGTTTTTTTTTAAACAATGATCCTCAACCATTTTTTTGTATAATAACATACATTCTTTATTTTTATAAATTTTTGATTTTAAAATTTTTCATTGTTAATTTTATAATTTTAACTGTATTAATTAATCGTAGCATGTAAATTACAAAACTATTTATGTTTTATTAATATTTTCTAATTTCATATTTTGTTAAAAAATAAAAAGCAAAAATTATTAAAAAATTATTTGATTTTTTTTCAATTATTACTCTTTGATCCTTATAAAGTGTTAAATTTAACATATATACAAACATCCTTTAATAATTTTATGATAAACAAACTTATAATAAAATCAACACTAATTTTTTTTACAATTTGTAAGAAAAAAAGTTAATATTTTTCTAAAGGTTTTATTGCAAAACTATTTAATTTAAATAAGTTGAAATTTAACTGATAAAATATTTTAAATTTAATAAAATTAAAAATTTCCAAATAAGAATGTTTTATTTTTTATTATTTATATTTTTAGTCTTTTACTGTTTTTATGATGTACAAAATATCAAAGTAATATAAAATATAAAATTTTAATTTCTATTTACTGAAATTTTTTAAATGATATTTGTAAATCCTAGGTCATAATTATTATTTCTTACAATAAAAATTATTTATAAATACAAAGATTTTATCAACTAAATGGATTTTGAATCAAATTATTTTGGATAAAAACAAAGAAAAAAGTATTTTCGGTAAAATTTTATCCATTTAATATATTTTTTATAATATATTTTTAAAAAATAAATCATATGAGAAGATACAAAAATTGATTATTATACTAAAAATTTTTTAATTTCTTTAACATTTATAAGTTTCTTTAATCAAAATATCACTACAGTTATACTAAAAAAAATTTTAAGCTTTTTTCTGATGGACTTATAAATGATTGAAAATAATGATGGCTTTTAAATAATTTTACTATAACAATTTTATGATATGCATTGTAATAGTTAATTCTTTTCAAATTATCTTAAAATGAGTAATGATTTTAATAAATTAACAAATAACCTTGTATTAGTAAAATATATAATATGATTTCCTTATTAAAAAAAAGTTTAGATTTGATGTTTATTTTACCATTATTTTATTTCTTTTAAATATTTAAGAATGTTTTTGTGAATTTAATTTTCATCATTTGTGAAAAATTATGATAAACAAAATTATAATGAAAAAAACATCTGTTTTATAAGTAATTTAAATCTGTGTTTTGAATTTTATATAAAATGTTTTACATATTACTAGAAAGAAAAATATATGTTAGTATCAATATTTATGATAATATTATCAATAAAATTTACTTTTTGTTTTATCAGTCTAGAAATTTTTTTATCTTAAACTTTTCAAAAAATTAAACATATTTTAGCGATAATCAAGCAATACATTCTTTCAAGATTGGATATATCAATAATTAAGGTAAGAAATAATCTATTTATTATTATTTTTTAAGCTAATAATATTAATTAATATTTGCAAGTTTGAGTAAAAGTAGTAAAAAATTGATTTTTATGACACATTTTACGAATTAATTTGGCGTTTATAAACTTTAAGGAATAAATAAATTCATAATTGCAGAGTCAGTTAATTTTTTGGAAATGTTGATGCTAATTTTAAAAAGCTTAACTGTAAATATATCTTTTTTACTTAATAAATTTAATCTTTTTCATATCTATGTTTTATAGACACATTATTGTTGTCAACATAAGATTGTTAAATATTTTTAAAAATATTTAAATTAGTTTTTTTTAATAAATTGATATAAAGCCAAATTTGGCTTTGTTTTACAAACGTTTTTCAAATCAATCATTATTTATTTACAATTTCTTGAAAATAATTTTACTTAAGTAGTTGCACCAAAAGGAAATTGTTGTGATAATTTTTTCATATAGTAGTTCATATAAATAAATATTTAAATTTCCTGGATAAAAATATATTTAAAAATCTTCGATAATCGTTTTTTGTAAACAAATTTTGGATTATCAACAACAAATGCTCAATAAAATAATAAAAAAAATTTTTAATAAACATTAAAATATTTTATCGGATTTCGTTTTTATACTAAAAAAACGTTCCAATGCCTTTTTTTTCAATCAACATTTTTTTCCATTTTATTATTTAAAATATACTTTTTATTATTTACACACTATAAATTTTAAAAATGATCATATATTTTTCTATATAACCAAGAATTATAATAAATAATTAGTAGACTGAATTTAAAATTAATGCTAATAAAGTAATATAAGATTAATTTTAACGAACAACCTGTAGGTAGATCTTGTTGTATTGATAACGGTAAATTTTATTAATATTTTTAACTCTTTTATCTTTCTAATTGAAAAATATATAAAATTATAAAAACTTAAAAATCTTAAAAAAAAACGATTTTTTTTTTAATTATTTAAGTTAAAATAAAGACACAAATTATTATATTTATTTTTTTAATAAATAAATATTTGATATATAAAATAAAATCCGATATAATTACCCTTCGTATAAGTGTAAAAACATCCTTAATAAACATTGAGCTGATGTTTCTTAAATATTCTTTATCAGAGTTATAAATTAAAAAAAAATTATTACTGGTATTATTCGACAAATTTTGACATGTATATTACCAATTTTACTTAAAGATAATTTATTTTTCTCTTCGAAAATAATTGCTTTTTCACTTGATAAATATGTCTAATAATTAATTGAAGATTTATATTGATTAAAAAAATAAAAAATATCAATATCATCTAGAAAATCGAAGAAATTTCTTTTATATGTAATTTTTAGTAAGAAATATATTTAAATACGCATGTCTTATTTCAGATTATCTTTAACATAAGTTCTTCGATTTATTAAGATTACATGAAAAACTATTTTTACTATTATTAAACTTTTTACATAAGAATTATATTTATATGAATTCTTTT
Organism: Oryzias curvinotus; assembly: GCA_023969325.1. Lineage (NCBI taxonomy): Eukaryota > Metazoa > Chordata > Actinopteri > Beloniformes > Adrianichthyidae > Oryzias > Oryzias curvinotus. Next base: position 31,329,312 of record CM043717.1, on the reverse strand, counting down.
AAGAAATTTGTATCAATTTGCAATTTTTTATTGTTTTCTAGTTTTTCGGTGTAACAATTTAATTAATAGTTTGACATAACCCGATTATACATTCAAAAATTACAATTTTAGCATTGTGTATTAATTATTTTTTTTAACAAATGTATTTTTTTATATTTTTTCTATATTTTTAACTGTTTATCAATGATTTAAATTTAAACATTTACCAGTAAAAAAAATTTCATTAAATATTTTATAACTTCGGAGGATTTGTATAGTAGACGTATTGATCCGCTTTATTAACTTTTTTAAAAATGTTATAAATTTTTTTTGGTAAATAAATTGTGATTTATTCGACTTTTTTTTAAATTTTTTGAAATAAGATTAAAAAAATAGATCATTTGCAAATTTTATAAAAAATATTGACAAAAAAGCAAAATTAATTTTTATAACGATAGGATCCGAAGTTATATCTTTGACAATGAGTCTAAAAACTCATATATGTGTAATTAAAAAATGATATCTTTTAGAAACTATTTTTTTAATAATTTTAAGGATTTTGTAAGTAATAACATATTATATTATGGTTTTCTGTTGCTTTACAATTTTAATAATTCTTTATTAAGCATTTTATTGTCAAAATTTATAAAAATAGTTTCAATAAATTGATATAAAAAAAATTTAAATTATTTTTGATATTGTCAGTTAATATTTCCTCGATGAACTACAATTTTTTTCTAAGGAGCATTTAAAAAGAAAAAAATACTGTAAAATATATTAATGGCTGTGTGTATTCTAAATAAGTTGCTAATCAGGTAAAAATTATCCGATAAAATATGAAATTGAGAAAAAAAAATTTTCTGCTATGGCATTATATATATGTGAGATAAAAATGATAAAAAATAATCAACCATGTGTAAAATATCATTTAAACATTATCCTAGGTAGAATTAAAAAAACTCAGATTTTATCATTTTTTTACTTGAAAAAAAAGTTAAAAAAAAGTCAATTGTTTTTTTAAAACTAAAAAAGAGAATAGAAACTTAAAATATGGAATTAACTTTTTTATGTCACAAATTTAATCATTCTAAAAAGGAATCATATTTATCAGCTATTTAAAATTGTTTAATAATTTTTTATAATAAAATAAATAATTAAAAGTAAAATTTAAAGATTTTACAGATTTTAGACTAAAGTTTTTTGTATAATTTTTATGGTCAAGACTATTTAATTTTATAAAATATTTGGATTTGAATTTCAGTATAAATTCAACAGAAACGGCATATTTAAAATTTTTTTGGCTGTTACTTAAAAAAGATATAAGGTTGATTCGTATTTTCATTATTTATCTCTTGAAAAAATTAATTCGGAAATTTTTTTACGAGTTCTAGAAGAAATTCAAGTAAATTTTTTTCTGATATTTTATTGATTCGAAAAATTTTTAAAAACTGATTTCAAATTCAATATATATTTAGTCAATATCATTGAACAATATAATAATTATTATAGATAGTCTCATTGCATTTAATATAAGTTCTTATATTTTTACATGCACAACTTTTTCGTTTTTTTAATTGTGTCAAACTCTTCAATATTTTTATTAATTTTTCTATATTAAAACAAGATTATTAATGCCTTTTTATCTTTTTTCTGCCTATAATTTTAATGATGGTCATAAATTATACAATTATATTTTAATAAGGTTCTACAATAGATTCTTTTACAGGTCAAACACAATTTTTGATCGTGATCATAAAAATTACTTTATAAAGGTCTATTTAAAAAACAAAAATTCATTATGAAACGTCTTGAGGAGAACTCATAAATAGAATAATTAACTAAGTATATTAATGATAATTACCGTCCGCCTCGTTCCCAACCTCAACAACCTAAAGCAGTATCGTACAATTATAATAAATTTTTTTTTCAATTTTTTTTGAAATTATATAAATAATTGAAAAACGAGATCGATATCATAATCTCAATATTTTTCAACTATTTCACATAAATAATTTATTTTAAAAAATTTATTGAAGAAATAAAATAAAAAAAACATTTAAATGGTAGATTGTTGAGTTCTTTAATAGTAGAGATAATAATATAAAATTTAAAATCACATAAATACGAAATAAAAATATTATTTCCTTTAGTAAGGCTATACATAAAAGCTATTATCAAAATATTTAAAAAAACATACAAAATGACATCTACATATTAAAGCATGTTATTGTGTTTTATAATGAAATTTTTATCGATAATTTATATTATCCAACAAATCCTAAAATTCGACGACATCCACGAGAATTTTTATTTCTGAAATTTAACGATATTTTTTGGATTAAGCTTTTCTTTATGCTAGTAATTGCTGAAAAAAAATTTTTAATACAGTCCTAGTTCTTATTATTGAACGATTTTTATCAAATGAGCAATTTCTTAATATCAAAGTGTTCTGTCGATTTTATGGTGAGCTCCAAGTACATTTTTGTCAAAATGAGACTAAATGACACCAAACACATTTTATTGCTTTATAAAATTTCCTAAAACACAAGAAAAAGTGAATAGCTATGGTCATAACATAATTTTTTCTAGAGAAAAAAATTTATTATAGACTATATTCAAACATTCTCATTCCTCATCGACTAACTAACAATTTGAACATCCTGAATAATGTCACGTTATTTCATAGCCTAATTCTCGTTAATGAAAAAAACTTTTTCACAAAAATATTGGTAAAAAATTAAAGAATATAAATTTACATTTCGAAGGCTTGGGAATTTCGGAATTATTTAATCAATCTCTTAAAAGTTTTTAACTTAAAATATGTAAAAAATGAAAGATTAATAGCGAGTATTGTCCTGAAAATAATAAAAATGTAGTAAAAACATTTCTTCTAAAACATAGATGAGCGGTATTTAAAATTATGTGCATACCATGCGTTAAAAAAAATGGCGTAGTCTATTTTTTATTAAACAAAGCTATCAATCTAAATTGATAACCCATTGATTTGATACTCTCATTATCTAATTTATAACTTTACAACCTCTTTTCCATCACCTTAGGTTCAACTAATTCCAATTTCAAAACTACTGCTTAGAATATATTATCAAAATAAAATTACTAAATAAGATGTTTTAATTAGTTATATTACATAATTTTTGGAATTTTTTTAGATTTATTTTATTTAAAACTCAGCTATTATAAGACATTGAACATTTGTAATCGATAGAAATATTTGTAATAAATAATCTTCCTTTGTATAAAAAATTATTATGAAGTGCTTTGAGTTTTTTTAATTATATAATCCTTTGCTTAACTATTTATGATACTTCAATATTAACGAATAATGTGTGATCTAAATAAGCAAGAAAAATCAAATGTCAAAATAATTACTCTATTTACCTGAAATTAAAAGGTAAATGTAATCGATATTAAAAAGATGTTGTTAATTTCTCCGGAATATTTTCTATTTATCAAATTCATAATACCGTATATTATTTTTTGTAAATTGGGAATAAAATCAAGTGAAAATTATACATATACAATATTAATGAAAAATGTGCAATAATTTAATAAACTATTAATATCTTAGATGAATTTAATAATTCAGAAACAGATAAAAAATTTTAAATTCATAGATAGCTTTATGGATTGACCTGATATTGCTGCGAAAATTTCGTTATAATTTTTTATGGATTATGATTTATTGTTTATAGGATTGTGGCAATTTTAATAAGTTGCGCTCAACTGCCAAATATTTTAGTTTATTCACATTAACTCATTTAAAAATTTTTCAATGAATAATAAGGAAACAAAAACGAATTTTTATTTGAAAATGATCAAGATAAAAAATTATTTATTTATATGCCGATAAATATTATCTTGTTTAATATTATAAAACTTAAAGATTTGTGGATGATAATTTAATGTATAGTGATTAGCTATTACATCAAAACATTTTGAATTGCTTGAAAAAATTTCTAATATTTTAAGGAAATTTTTTTTTATTGTAATGACAGACTAACTGTTTTGAAAACAGAATTAAAGGTTAGATAATTAATAAATTTCGATGATAATTCTAATAACTATCCTAGAGTATGCAGCTATTAAAAAAAAAGGTTTATTGATTATAATATAAACGATAATAATTGATTTTTTTGATCCTCTGTGTTTATATTGTAGGAAATTAAATTATAAGTTACAAATGACTTTTTTCATGTAAAAAATTAAAGAAATAGATAGTTGATTTAAATTCTGTCCCTTAATGTAAAAAAAGTTTTTTGAAAAAACATGATATTTTAGAGTTTAAAATTTGAATAAAATTTAAGTTCGGATTATAAAATAAAAGAAATTAAGTTTTTACCTACGTTTAATTCTTCCTATATATTTTCAGAAATTTAATTTATCAATTTTTACTAATAATTAATCTTTATTATTTTTTGCAGATTTTTCCAATCAAAATTAAGTTCGATGATTTCTATTAAATCAATTAATGAGGCCAATAATTTGATATTAGATTATTATTTGAACAGGTAAAACTAATAACAAACTCTAAAATTAGTTAAATTTTCTTTGTGATCGCTTGCAGAGTATTTCATTACTTTATATAAAATAAAAATAGTTTACTGTAACGAATCGTAAACTTTCTTTTGATATTAAGTAATATGATTTTAGGCAGCAATTAATTTCGATAAATAGATAGTGATAAGAAAAATTATATGTTAACAAATATTTTCTACAGAGCTAACTACCTAAAGATTTCTTAATGAAAAAAGAAACAAAAATCTTTTTTCGATAGCTAGTTTAATATTTTCTTTCTTAAACTATATAACATGCTTTAATTGATAATTTTACAAGTTACAAAATATTTCTTATTTGTTTTAAAGCATAATTTGATCAGTTGGTAGAAAAACAGTCAAACACTGTCTATTTATTTACACAGTGTCGTAATTCAAATCCTAATTTTAATGATAACGAGACATCATTTAGATACAGAAGATATAATGCAAATAAAAAATTTTTGAGTCAAAAAAGAGAGAAAAATTATATAAAGATATTAATATTTTTCTCACCTTTATCGATAATTGGTTATATTTACAGTATTTTTATTAATAGTATATAATGAATAAATCCTCATAGATGGTACAAGATTTAAGACATTCGAAAAATAATAATCAAACATAAAGATTATTATCTAAATTAATTTAATTCAAAATAATTTTTTATCTAGCATTTCTTAAGAAAATATTTTCCTCACTGTAACGGTATAAAAAAATAATTTTTATCATATAGAATTTTTTTTAAAAAAGATAATTAGTGTGAAAATTTTCTATTGAATAAAAACTTTTACAGAGTAATAATATTTTTTTTCCAAAAATTCTACCAACGAATATTTTACTTTATTCTAAATTAATTTTAATGTGATATAATAATTAAAATTTTTATTCAAGTTAATAATAAAGTAGTGAACTAGTTCAGTCTTTTCACGATTAAAAATAAATTTATGTATTTTGTGTATAGATTCAAATTTTATTTTTAAATTCGATGGAATATTTTACTTAACTCCTCTACCGTCATTTAATAGATGTAAAAATTTTAGAATTTTAAACATTTTTTGTTTCTTAACTAGATTTTATAAGATATGATTGAATGTGGATATCTTGAAATCTTTAATAGAGAATATTCCTATTCTTAGTTTAACTCTCAAAATATTAAAAACTCTCAATTTCAAATTTTTTAAAAATAAAATTAGAAAGCTTTTTATTTGGAATTTAGTCTACAAAATATAACTATAAAATGTGAATATAAATGTATTTTCCTATCAATTAATTATAGAGACAATAATTTTATCAAACAATACAGCATGCTGAAAATCAAAATAAACTAAATTTAAACAAATATAGAGAATAATATTGCTTCTATATGAAATAAATATCGATAAAAATTTTTTTATCATTGTTTATTGAACATTATTTTAATTTACGATTGTTAATTTTAAAGGCGATAACTTTTTCTAATTGGTATGATTATCACATTCTTAACTACATGTGAGCATTAAAATAGAAAGAACCCGGAAGTATAAGAAAAAAAAATATATAATAAATAAAGAGGTTTTTATGCGCTATGTAATAAATAAAAAATTATTTTTTACTATTTAGCTTAATATAATGTTTAAGGATCAGAATAATATTTCAAACCTAATTTAATATTTTTTATATATGTTTAACGATAACCACATAATATATTTAAAAATTAAGTTTTAATTTTTAGATAAAAATATTAATTCGATAAGAAAGTTTTTACTAAAGATTTATAAACATGTGATTAAATAATATTATTTCCATCATTAAACTACAAATAAAAAATTCATAGAGAAACACTGGTATTTTAAAAAATAATTAATTGGCGAAAATTATTTTTATTAAGTATAGTTTCAATATTCTTTAAAATCCATAAAATTTTAATCTAAGAAGCATAAGAATTATGAAGAAAATTAGAAATTATATCTGAAACAAAAGTTAGTAGAAGAAAAAATATAATTTTTTCACAAAAAAAATTAGTCAAATCCTTCTTTATTTATTTTTTATTTATTTAAAGCAAGAATTTAAATTTATTTTCACAAATTTTTAATACTAGTCCAGATAATATATCAATGTTTTTAATATTTATCAGATTGGTAGTATGTTTTATGTGTCTTATTCTTGCTATCATTTGTTTATTGTTAAAAAAATAATAGTTGCCTTTAAAAATTTTTGAGCTTAGGTTCGCTCAATTATAGATATAATTTACTAAAATAACAATTATTTGATGATTATTAACAAAATATATAGAAGCATAAATATGAATCAGTGACTAATTTGATTATGCTTTTTGTAGAATCAAAATTTTTTGAAAAGATTTTGTTTACAGCCTGCATGTTTTTGCTTTGATAGCTTATAAGAGATTTCAATGGATAGAATCGATGAGGTAAAAAAATTTTAAATATGAAACGTTGTAGTGTCAAATTATAAAAATCCCTAGTGTATAATTTATATTGTTTTCAAATTAAATCAAAATTTAAATTTGTTAAATATTTCTGTATAAGCAAAAATTAACTACTCAAAATATTTTAAATTTTTTTCAATTCAATATATATCTAGGTTGAGCATGCTATGCCAAATATTAAATTATTATCTCTACTGAAGGACGAAAAAAATAACTTTTGGTCATAAAATATCAATTTTTTTAAACCCCAGACTTAGAAATATCACTAGGAAATAAATTATTAGTGTCAGGTGAAGGCGATTAATGATCTTACTTACGAGTTAGGAGATTTTGTTTAGTAAAAACCTTTTTTGAATTCTAATATTACCAAATAAACATTATTTGATTTAATATTAAAAAATTATATTACTTCTTTAACCTGTTATAATTAAAAATTGTTTTATGGAAGAATAAACTAAATGACTGTGAAAAAATTAATAGCAAATAATTAACCTTAAAAGCACTATTTACATATTTTTTTTTATTTATATTTATATTTTAAGAGTTAATTTAAACAATTATTAAAGAACTAGTAAAATAAAATTTAGTATAACATTTTCTAGTAAAACCATGAAAATTAATTTAAAAATTAAGAAGAGAGGTAAATTAATATTAATTCAAATTATTTTGTTTATGAATAAATCCAATAATCACAAATTTTAACAAAATATTGTGACTAATAAACAAAACTCTGCAAGTTCTAAATGATAAATTCTAAAATTTTTTAAATATATTAATAAAATTGTAATGTAAATCATAATTATAATTTGGGACAAAAATTGCTGAATTAATATTTTATTGATTAAAATAAATCATATGTGGCGTGTATATAAAAATAAACTAGTATTTTTTCAGAAAATGGTTTCAAACTAACGGTTAAAGCTATTAAGGTTCATGTTCTTCACTAAAAGAGAAACAATCGTTGTCTTTGTCTCTTTCTAATATAAAATAAGACTATATTTGCAATAATAAAAAATTAAATTTGTTATAACCAGAATAATAATTTTCCTTTTCATTTGTGTTATAACTAAGAAGTAGTGTATATATTACCCATAAAAGGTTTGCACATTTTTGGATTACAAAAAGTGTTAGGGGTCACTTAGTTCACACATTTCTAAAATCATATAAACTTTTTATCTTCTCCACCACAATCGCATTTCTCACCATCCTCAACAACAGCGTCGCCACATACACCATAATTATGCTTAAAAAATATAGCATTTTTACTTCGATACTTTAATTTTTATTGGCATATATATTTGTAAGTGAATCTTTAAATTCTTTAAAGCAGCAAATATCAAAAGCATTTTTATCTTTTTTTAAATCATATCTAATAAATTAAGCAATAAAATATAAAAATAATTTTATTTATAAAAAAATATTTTGAAAAAATACTCACATACTCAGGATATTTATTTAAGTATCGTTTGTGATACCCCTAGTAAATAAGCATTTACAATCCGGGTGAGAAAATTTCTCAAAATTTGTTGATACTTTTATGTATTCATCATTTTTTATTAATGATAAAATGATATAAATTAGAACTTCACAAAAATGCATATAATTATCTTCATATTGGAATTCCTGTTAGAAAAATGCATACTTCTCTTAAAAGACTTCCATTTGAATACAGAAAATTTAAGTGGTAAATATTTTTTAATATATAACTGCTAAAATATTAGAGAAAAATTAATTTTTTTTTTTATAAAATGTTCTTACTGTCGAAAAACAAAATAATTTTTCTTGTTTTTTGCATTTATATTGATACATATCTTATAATATATATAATATTTTACCTTTTCAGGTTCACTAGAAATTATGATTTTGACACCGAGAATAAAATATTATGATAAGAAAATTTCTAAAAAAGAATAAAAAAAAAAATCCTTGCTATTTAAATTTCTATTTTTAAACTTATAATTTAGATTTTATACATAGATTGTTTCCAATATATTTATGTTAATAACTTGTCATAGTAATGCTTATCATCAAGATTTTAATATTAATATAATATTTGCAAAATTAGATAAATCATTAGTTTTAAAAATATAAATTCTAGAATTGATGTTAATATGAAAATAATCCACACAAAAGTTAAGCAATCTATGAGAAATGTTTTATGATAATGTTTGTTTTAATGTGATTTAAAAAGATAAAATTGGAGGCTTGATCAATTATTAATACTTGATAGAAGATTTGTTAATAAATTAATTTAGGATGACATTTATAAATATAAAGAACACCTATTATGTTTATTTTCTTTATTTATTAAAAGTCCAATCACAGAAAAAAACTTTATAATGATTAGATTTTTTTATTCCACGAAATAAGAAAATAAATTTCTCTTACTTTTAGGCTGTCAATCATGTTTTTAAATTTAATAACTCTTACCTAGAATAAAAATTCATTTTTTTATAAATTAACAATATTGATCATGGTTTGTTTTAATAGTTACTGATAATGATTAGACTAATATATTGGAAGCATTCATTTAATTTTACTCACTGATTTTATAGCCTAATCTCTAATTGAATTTATAAAATTTGTAAAAAACTTTTATCAAATTTAAAAGAAACTTGATTATATGGTTTTTTTATACGACATTTTCAATGATATCACATCCTAATTACTTGATTAAACATACAATGTATGAAGATTATCAAAAATTTTATCGATAAATTTTTATTTATATGAAAATAATAATTTGATTTTTATTTATAATATCAATAAATAATATTTAAAATTTATTTTGAAATTTTAAAAAATATAGTTTTTTTTAAGAAAAATTTTTATAAAAAAATATTGTAATAAGTTACAAATCTAACAAACATGAGAATTTTTTGAATACACTTTATCCATAGTATTTGATAAAAATATATTTTATAAATCACTAATTAAAGTGATTTAACAATTTGTTAAAAAGATATAAATTTCAACTATTAATTTGTTTTAAACCCAATTGCTAAATCAATTTTAAAGCATAGACAATTTTTTTTTAATTTATTTTAATGACTAATTCACAACATTCAACTTAATATGTTTATTTCAAAAACAAAAAACAATAAATATTAATATTTAAAGAATTATAATAACATAAGTTAATAAACTCTATTTTTATAAATTTAGGTTTCAAATCGCATTTAAGAAATTTTTATTTAGTAATATTTTCTATTTATTGATAAGAATAAAAGAAACCCCAAAATTTCCTAGCTAAAATCTACTGTTAAGAATGATTTATGCCAATATATATTTAATTAATACATCAATAAAAAAAATATTTCCTAATTAATTTTATTAAAAATTATTTAAAAAAATTTAATAAAAAATATTTAAAATAATATTTTGTTAATTTATCGTTGTTTATTGAACATAAGTTAATGAAGTTATTATAATTCATAAAATTAATTTTTGTAAAAGATGAAAATTATGTTCCTTGACCACAAATTTTGGTTTGGTATATTTAAGAATTTTTAACTACGTAAAATTATTTGAAAAAGAATTTTTATATTCTTAATGATAATTATATTTTACTGGTTTATAAAAGATAAGATGATAAAATAACCAGTATAAGACATTACTGCTTAAGGAATATGTAATAATAAATATCTAATGCCATTTAAATAAAAAATAATTTTATTTTTAAAACAAATTTTAAAGGAGAAAAAGATAAAAAAATCTAAATAATCCTGATATATATAAATGAATAAATTTTTTGAATTTATCACAAAAATAATTATTGAATTAAAAATAAAAAATCAATATGGCCTTTATTAAAAGCTAATATTGTTTTAATTTTTTATGAGATTGATGGAACATAAATTATTGATCATAAATGCGATCTTGATGAAATATATAAAATGTAATAATTGGTGGGTATGGTATTTATTTTTAAATTATTACTACCTTTTCTCTTTTTTTAAAAAGAAAATTATCAAGTAAAATTATAATATAAAATATAAATGAAATGATTATGTCATTTGAATTGATAGAAGGAATAGTTTTGCACATATAAAAAAAATCATAAAAATCTATTTTTTTACTGATATGTAAGCAGCTACTGGATTTTGAAATAAAGTAGTTTATACAAAAAAAACTTTCATAACGGTTTTCGTTAATTTATTCAAAAGAGGTATTAAATTAATTTAAGAAAAATTGAAATTTAATATTTTGAGAAGTCATTTGAAAATAAAGAAATTATATTTAAGTATGGAAATTAAAATTTTATAATCAATCTGAATAATATTTTTGTAATCAAAAATGAAAGAATAAAAGGAGATTTTTACCATTGAGGCAGGATGTTTATTAGGGCAACCTTATCTATTTGGGATTAAATATTGTAAAAAAATACTAATAATTTTATAAAATTTAAACGAAATAATATTTAAAAGTACAAAAAATTTAATCATGTGTAAGACTTAATTATAATTTAATTATCCCTGGCAATAATGTTCGTAAAAATAAAAATGTAGTATTTAGATAATCATAAGGGTATACTTATCTACTTTTGAAAAAAATTGTTTAAAATTTTTTTTATTAGAATACTGTTGACATTCTTCTTTAAAAATTAAACCTCATTGGCATACCATTAACTGGTATTATGTTTTAAGAGTGTTTAAATTTCTTATTAAAAAATATTGTAATTATAAATATTATTATTTTCAATAGAATTTTAAAATAGTTAACATTTTTTTTTTCAACATTTTTTAAAGTTTTTTATTTAAATATTTTATATAGTAATTAAAAGAACATTCCTAGCTGAATATGGATCAAACGATATCGAAAAAATATCACAGTTTTAACTGAAAAATCTTTATATAAAACATAGGTAATCTTATATTGCATACAAAAAATTATTGACAAGAAACTTTTTTTAATTTAACTATAATAATGTGCTATGCAAATAAATGAAAGCTCTTACGAAATTATTTTTTTATTCTAAAAGAAAAAGTAAAATGGCTAAACAAACCTAAATTATACTCTCTTTTTAAAAGAAAAATCGATGATTCTAATTCAACTTTTAAATCTTTAATTTTATTGAAAAAAATGAAAAATAATTAAGAATTCTTTGTCGTTATTATCTATATTTTATCTTGATAGAAATACAGAAAAAAATTTAAAAAGGTAATATTTTTATTTTTAATACAATTTAAGTTATTAATTTGTATTTTTATTGCTTAAAAAAAAGAAAATCATAAATATCTTTAAAACATTTGTATTGTTATATCGATTTAAAAAAGTGCACATTAAGACTGGTTTTCATATTTTTTCTCTTTCTATCATAAAATAATTTTTAAGATTAAATTTTTAATATTCTTTACATAAATTCTACTGTTATGGTATCCGGGTTTAATATTTTTTATTAAAGAAATTTTAATGAAAAAAATCATGTTTTAAAATAGTTCTTATAAGTTTTAAGAATAAATGAAAAATTAACGATATCACCTTAAAAATACAAATATCAAAGTTACACTACCTTTCATTGGTTTAGATAGAGATATCAAATCATAAATTTTAAAAAGATAATGTTTTATTAAATGGATATAAAAAATTCATGGAAAAATCTATTAATAAAATTACTGTTCATGCAAAATATAACCCTTAAAAATTAAAATTTAATCTGCTTACTATAAAATGCATTCTTATTTTTTCCCAAAATCTATAATATTTTCAGAATAAATCCTATCTCAGCAAATAAAATTTTTTAAATTATATAAAAATAAATCAATATCTTTTAATGATTATAATAGATGTAGATAAAAATTATAGATAATTTTTCGTTAAAACCTACATAATGTTATTTATTGAAATTATTTATATCCTGCAAGATAGTTAATTGGTTTTTAATTGATGTTTTTTTCAATAATTTTAATCTCTTAAACTGCATAAATATGTTTCAATCAATTTTCCCCAACCTTTTATGCCATAAAAATTAAACAAAATATTACAAATAAATACCTTTCGTGTGAATTCAAAAACCTTTGAAAGAAATAATAATGTGCGTTTTTTTGCATTTTCATTATATTGAGACTATTTCGAAACTAAAAATGTACCTTTGTTATTACAAGACATATTTCTAGAGATAAATGATAGACCTCAGCTAAAGCCTCAGTATGTTTCTTTTCAATACTTAAAATATTTTCGTTAGAAAAGAATATCTAAATTTTAATTTTTGATTACTTTTAATAAAAATAGAATAAATAAGAGCATGGCTAACAAAATTCTAGGATAAAAATGTTTGTTACTTTTATTCAAACAAATCTAAATCGCCACAAACGCTTATTATAGTATTAACCGCCTACATACTTATTTAAAATACCTCATCGCACATGTAATGATTTTATTATTTTATTAAATATATATGTTTTTATTCTATGGTAAACGTAATCCGAAAAACCTCATTAATTATTTTTTTAAAAAACCAACGTGTTTTAAATCGAAAAGAATCCAAAAACTCCAAAGGAATTTCATGAGATTATTTTTCTTGTTGTTGATTATTGACTTGATAGCTAATCCGCTTTGATTCTATCGATTTTATTTTATTATAAATTTAAAGATTGAAAAAAACAGGAATGTCCCCATTTTTTTAATTGTTTTTAAATTATAGATTTTTAAAAATTATTTTCTGTCTTTTACAGCTTTATTTATGACCTTTACATTGTTTATATCAATATTGAAAAATTTTGAATGTAAAAAATTAATTTAATGATTATAATCTTTCTTAAAAATTCTTTAATAATTAAGATAAATCTAGAATAACCGTAATTTTATCTTTCAAAATTAAAAATATTCCAATAAAAACAACGTTAAAAAATATTTTAATAAAGAATAATATTTTTAAGACTGAATTATTATAAATAAACTTAATTATTGCGATAAAAATTAACTCATGCATGTAAAATAAAAAAAATTTACATCATGTCATGTTAATTTAATAAAAAAAATTAAATATGTTCAAAAAGTTAATAAATTACTAAAATTTTATTATTTTTTTAAATAAACTACATCTAGAGAATATTAAAATATAAAGTATAAAAGAAAAAATCTTAAAACGATGGAGCAGTAATGAGTAACACATTTCTTGTTTTTTTAATTTTATATGAGTTAAATTATAAAAAACGTAATAATTTAATAACAATCATAGTAAGGAAACTCGGAAATTGAATAATAGTTGTAAAAAAAAATTCGTTTTTGTCGTATAAAATATACTCGATGAGACATATTATATTATATGTGCAAAAAATTTTTTAAAATTAATTAATATTTGTATTTTTCAACAATCATCTGAAAAGTATTTTCATTTCTTATTTTATTTATTGCAGAATGAGAAGTATTTCTTGATTTAAAATTGATTAAAACAAGAAAAATTAGGACAAATTATATTTTAGAGAATTTTTTTACACTCTTAATTTTTTAAATTGGAATATTTTATAACAAAATATTAGGAGCACATTGAAAACTTTAGTCTGCCTTAGCATTAAATTTGTAAAAACAACAAATAATGAATATATTTTAAAATTTATTTAGCGATGGAGAATATTGAGAAAGTTATAAGTGATTTATAAAATTATTTTGATTTTTTTTATGGAATATTTTATATTACGATGTTTTAAAAATAACTCGGTGAAAATATTTCTTTTATATGTTTATGATTTAATCATGTCGCAAAGTTATAAAAAAATATAATCGACATATTCATAGTAATGGTTTAAAAATACCTCGCATCGTTAATTGAAATATGTTGAGATTAATTTATTAGTTTTTAAGCACTTTATTTTAAAAAATAAGGAAAATTTTAACGAGATAAATAAAAAGATAAATATTTAAATATATGATATATAAATTTTAAAGTTAAGAAAAACTTTAAAAAAAATTTTTCGAAGAAAAATAAATTTTTGTGTTACTTAAATAACATTTAAAATTTATCTGTATTTTTTTTCAATTAAATGATTGATTTTGTAGGTTTTCAAAACTAAATTAAATATAAATTTTATCGAATATATTCTTTTTTTTTAATTTTTTTAATTTTTGAATTTTCAATTACTTTCTTTTTATTTTAAAATTAATAATTTATTATTAAGGTATTTTTAGAAAATTTTTTTATATATTTAATTGCTACAAAAAATTTTTATATTTAAATGCATATTTGTTTTTTTTAAATATTAATTTTCGCGATATTATTCATTAGGTTTCAATAAAATTCATTTTTAAATTCAATTTTTTTATAAAAAAATTAGAAGTATAATGTGACTTAAATCTTAAAATTACAAATATTTTTTTGTTTTACTTAAATACTATAATTTTAAATGAACATATGAGTTTTTAAATAATGATGTTTGCTTTCTTACTACTTTTGAAATATTAATGACATGTATAATAGGGTTATTAACAGATTATTTACAAAAATTATTATGAATTTTAAATATTATAAATTAAACTTTTTTTTTCTAATCCAAACATCACTATTTATCAAATAATAAATATACTATACTGCGTCGAGATTTAATTTTTAGAAAAGAAGTAAATGAAAAAAAATTTTTAAAATTTAATTTTATAATTAATTTTTTAAGATGAAACTAAAAAACATGATAAAATTAAAAAAACTATCTAATTTTTATTTTATTTGATATAAATTTGATAAACCTACGTTCTTTATATAAAAAATATATTATTATAGTAAGGAAAATTCAATATAATTGAAAATTCAAAGATAATAACAAAAAAATTCTAAAATTTCAATTAAAAAAAAACTATTTACTAATTATATTTGATTTTTATATTTTTTAATGGGTAAAAAAATTAAAATAATCTCATGTTTTTATTAGGTATTAAATAATTACGTAACAGTTTTCTCAATAACTATAAAAAAATCCTTGAAGTGATTTAAAATGTAAAAGAAATAAATATGATCATATAACAATTAATGATTTTTTATGTAAATCATTATACATAAAATAAATTTTTTTTTCACGATCATTCTATGATTTTTTTTTAATTTGATGTAAACACCAATATTTTAATTGATTAAAAAGATTGATCAACTGTTAAATTCAAAAAAGTACCAAAAAATTAAATATATATATATATATTTAAATCAAAATAAAAAAATGGTAAAAATTCATAACTAACTGGGACAAAAAAATCTTTTTAAGTATACAATAACAAAATGTCAAATATTTTCGATTTATAGTTATTTGAACTACGCTTAAAAAAAGTAAGGACGAATTTTTTAAAGTGTCTTTTATAATAAAGAAAAATTTATTTTACAATAATTTTTAGCATTTTTAAATGTGTATAAAATCTGTGATTAATTAAACATGTCGATATTTTTCGTTACAATGTTATTTTCTTTTTTTAGGATATCAAGTTCTTAATTGTAAAAGATATTCTTTTAAAAAAAAATATATCAAATTTTTTTAGTAAGAGAAGTATCAAAGCCACATGCTTAATAATTATCTTATATTTTGACTCTATTTTAATAGAGCAATATCCTATTCTTTTGATGATAAAATCTAGTTTATATTCGTTTTTAAACTAGTCATTTAGCCAATCCATTTTTTTATTATAAAAATACAATATTTTGTTTTCTTAATGGTTTTAAAATTTCTGGTTAATGTATGCTTTTTGGATTTTTTCAATTACAGATGGCTTAATATGATTGACTATACACCAAAGTCTTATTCCAAACATCATCTCGGCTCGTGATCTTAAGATTGAGGTTTAAGTTTAATATTTAGATCAGAAAAATGTATTTAGGAGTTGTGTTTTTTCTTAATTATTTTTATATTGTTTAGCTTATTTTTTCTTAGTAGTTCGTATGGGTTTCACTACAACTCATTTTATCGAGAATAGTATGGCATTGACAGAATGTTTTTTATCTTTTCTGTTGAACAAAAGTCCTATACTTCTAAGTAGTTGCCGTTTGTCCATTATCGCTTACCAAATATCTTGGCAAACTTCTCCATGAAAACCCAATTATTAAGCTTTTAATATTGATTTTAGATTTTCTTGTTTTACTGGAAAATCTTAGATCTATTTCGTGCATACTTGTGGTATAATCAGCAATTGTTATTTTTCAGTGACTTTATCACCTTAATAAGGAGTTTTTTTCACTGTCTGTAATGTAATCCAGATTCTAGTTAAAGCCTTTCTTGAATATTAGCCGCTAGATATTGACACTGATTACAATCCATTACATTTTCATAAATATGATGTTTTTAATATGGCCTTTAAAAGTTATATCTGGATAAATTTTAAATAATGAAAATGCCAGAGGGGTCTGTATTGTGATATTTCAATATTTATGTTCTTATTGAATAGCTCAGAGAGGATAATTGTTTGTATCCTAAGAAAAATTTTTTTTAACAATTGAGAAAATGATTTATGTAAAAATGGCTTTATCATACCTTATATATTTTTTATCAGAAGAAATTCTAGTTTAATTAACTTTTTTACTTACAGTGATTAATTATTTATTGTGTTTTACTGTATCATTATTTATTTTTCTTCAATAGTTCTATTACGATATAAAACTTATTATCTTAATTTTTTCATCAGATGCGATCGCCTGAGAAGAAAATATTGAATGTGTGTCTAAAAATAAATCTAAACAGTCTTTCAGCTAATATGTGTATTATGTTAAGCACTTAAATGTATAAACCATCGATAAATTTTGGTTTTTGAAACTGTGGACCTTCCAATCCATATTTCAAACACAATTAATTTTGAATAGGTTGTTGATAGGTAAAAAAAAAGGAAAAATTGAACATATAAATTTAATAATGTAATATAAAAAACTTCAAAAATCATTAATTATGCTTTTTTAGTCACTATAAACCAATATTTTCTCTTTTAAATTTTTCAAGATACGCTTATGACTAGTTAAAATCCCTTAATCTAAAATGTGAATCATGATATCACCTCTTACGACGTTTTATTTTTCTGTCTCATTAAATATTTCCTTTTTTTGGAAGGCTATATTTCAAGCTAATTTGAGAGAAGCCTGAGTCTATTAAATCTGTAATACTTTTTAATTCTTTGTATTTCAACATTAAACTGTGTTGTTCTAGGTTAAACACTAAAAAACGAAGACATAGAGAATGAAGCATGAGAATAAATTTAACAGAATTTTATATCGATTCAAAAAAGTAATTTTTTTTTAATTTTATTTTTAGGGAAAATTTTTTAAATTTCCTCTGAAATGGTTTTGACGTGGTTTATAGTTTATTTATTAATGAAATTCCCTGAAAAATGAGTTTATTCGATAAAAGTCTCAATTTTTCAATTTTTTTATGATATTATGCAATTTGATTCTGTCTAGAACAGTTTGTGAGTTACATAAGTATTCTTAACATTTTTCCACTAACTATTATGTCATTCAAGTAGAAAAGCTTGATGCTTTATTTCACTGAGGATCGTGTTTATTGTTACGCGTAAAATTCGATTGCCCAATGATACTCAGAAAATAATCGCATGTATTAATGAAATAATATATGTGAAAATGGAAAAAATTTACTGTGGTTTCCATGCACTGGTAGCAGTAGAGCAGTAGATATTGGTGTTTATGTTTCAAAACTGAATATTTAAAGCCATTATAAATCTCTTCTACGATTATATTAAATATTGGTAGGTGGTAGTGATGAAACGATAAAATATGTTTATTAAACATCAAAATTCTTTAAAAATAGGTATTAATAAAAATGGAATTGCTTCGTTTACTTCAGTACAAGTCGATATCAAAGAAACAAGAGTTGAATTTATAGGTTTTTTAATTTTCTAATAACTAGTTTTATTAACTCTTTTTCTACCAATTCGTTCATCCCAAATAGCACTAGTAGTAGCCTCATTTCATATCGCCCAACATTATCAAAATGTACAATTATGCTGTTATGATTTAATATATTCTTGCTTTTGTCATTTTAAAAGCTCTTGTCTTTCTTAAAATGTATTTTATTTTTTTTTTTAGTAAATATTTGCCTCTTAAACGAGAATTTAAATTTGCAGTTAAATGTTGAAAGTCATCATCCAATTCAAATAAATTAAAAATATTAAGCTATGCTTCGTAATCAGTTGATCTACTTTGCATTTTAACTTTGAATTCAACCTTGGAAATTTTTTTCCTGGTTTTTAAATATTTTTTTTTACATACACTTTGAATTAAGATTAAAATATAATTTTGGTGATCACTAACGTTTTAAGAATTTTTTATTCACATGAGTGACTGTTGCTCCAATATCGATGATCATTTTGAAGGAAGATTATCACTTCTAAGTTAAGTGACACATTTTTTATGGTTTATTGAGAGGTTTTCGAATTTTTAATTAAAAGCACAGATATAAAAGACTCAACACTTTATTTATAACTAAATTTATGTATTATTCCTAGTTTTTATTAATTGTTTTTCTTTTATAATACAAATTGAAGCCATATATCAAATTTTCTTCGAAAAATTTTTTTATATCAATATCAATACATTATTTTTTTTTAAATTCCTGAGTTCTTAACATCTAAGAAAATATTTTTCACAGTCTTAAAACTGTTTTTATCTTCTTCTCATCATTTTTAAAATTCCTTCCGTGAGATTTTCATTAAAAACTCTTTAATTTCTACAAATAATTCATATCTATGATTCATCTTCGGCCAGTATTCTTAAAAATTAAAAAAAATTCTTAACAGATTAATTATTGCAAAATTTCGTTGTATTTATTTAATCACAATTTTCGAATATTTTGTAAGAAATTATCATCACATTTTAGAAAGTTATGTTAGCGTAAACATTGTCTTACTTTATCTTCAAACTCAAAGTTCATCTAAAGGTCTTTTAGTGCAGAACCAACTCAATGATAGTTTCATTTCTTTATCTAGATCGATTTCAAAAAACATATCGTTTATAAAATACATTGACTTTGCTTGATAACTTGCCCCCATGATGACACAATCGTGCGATATGTTTTTGTTTTTTTTTCTAAGAATCTCAAACACATCTATGATTTTTTTGTCAGTGTTCGCACCAGAACACCTGAATAAAAGATACTTTCTAGAGCTGTGTAGTTATCTTTCTTTTTATGAAGACTTAGCAGCTTGACTTCGTGTTCGAATCGCTTGGTGTAAATTTTCCAGGTCTCTTACATAATTACTAAATTTTATACCATAAATGTATATAGAACTTAGGTCAAAACTTTTTTTCGAATATTTATTCTAAATTTGTAAATTACAGAAAAATCTCTGACATAGATGAATGTCTATATTTAAAGAGTGACCTTTTTTGTAAAAGCTGTGTATCCTCTTTTTATGTCGAATAATGATAACTCAACAAATATTAAACAATCATCGTTTTAAAATCCTGAAAAAACTCTCATAAAATGAATTAGTATCCATTTTTTTATTCAAGAAAATTAAAAATTATTTAATAATTCATAGGAAAATTTTAGCATTATTTTAATGTTATTATTTAAATTAAACTCACTCAATTTAAAAAAATTCAGACGTTAACTAGTAATCATAATGTTGAAATTTGTAAATATTATTTTTCTAATTTATATGACAGTAAGTTTAACACTTGATATATCCTTCTAAGAAAAACATAACTAGGATAATTATAGTAATTAAAACAAATTTATGGGTTTAGAGGATTTGCATTCAAAACACTACATAAATCAAAAACTTATTATTAAGTCTGCAGAGAATAAAATTTAAATAAACTGTAAACAAATATTGAAACCTAGTTGAAGATTTTAATAATATTTAATCAGATTTTTTTAAAACGTGTAATAATTTTTAAATAACTTTAAAATTAATAAAATTTTTTAGTCTTTTTAATTTAAACAACTGTGAAGAAAATTAGAATAATTTGATAAAGAAAGGAGGTTTTTATCAGATAACATTTTCTCCATCAAATTATAATCTGTAAGTCAAAAAAAAAATGAAAAATAAAATTAAACTTATTGAATTTTTTAAAGATGCTATTGTAAAATATTAATGTTTTTTCTTTAATTTGAAATGATAAAAATTTCTAAGAGTATAATTTTCGAATTTTAAAGTATTAAAGAAGAGAAAAAATATAAAGTCATGAATTAATATCTGATATCTAGCTAATTACATTCATTCTTGATTTATATTAAGGTTGTTTTTTTTATTTTCCTACATGTAATTAATAAAAATTTATCAAAAAAAGGAAATATACTTAATTTTATCTAAGATAATTAAAAAAAGATGATTCGATTTTAACCATCCACGACAAGACATTTTGAATTTTTTTATTCCATTATCATAAAATATTTTTTATTCTTTATCGCACATAATCTTAGCTGCAATTTAAAAATCTTTAGAATTTCTTTTCTATTTAATTTTTTGTATTTTATCAATTATTTTTCATTTATGATTATTTTAATTAATTAAAAAAACTTTTAAAACTTCATCAAATTAACATTGATCTGCAAAATTTTCTTTTGTTTAAATTTTAATTAAAATACCCTGCCTTAATATCTTTACCATAAAATTGAATTTTTATTATACTTTCTAAATAAAATTTCAATTTAAACTTAATATAAATCATATATTAGAAAAATAATATATATCTATCAACAACTTATTATTGCACACATAATTATTTCGAAGAAAAAATTAATTTATTTATAATATTAATGTGATAAATACATTAGAGCTAAAATTATAAAAATAATACTCTCTAAAATAAAAAAAATTATTTATATTCCCTATATTGAGAGAAAAAACTTTTACTCACGATCCATGTATTCAAATTTAAATAAAATTAAATATTTAATTATGTATTTATCATAAATAAAATTTATCATTTTGAATAAAAAAATTAAAAATTCTCATACAATCTGACTGAAAAATAACTTTACAAAATAATTTTTTTAAACGTCTTAAATTTTATTAAAATTTAATTTTAGATTAGCTGATTAAAATATTTTTTTTAACTAACGTTCGTAAAAAAAAAAATTTTTAGCAAATATTCAATCAATTATTTTTAAGCTTTTACTTTAGCCTTGTAGAGATACATTTTTTTATTTATAGGATAAAAATTTTCTTAAAATATTTTAATAGGTTTTTGGTCATAAATAGTGAAAATTCCTTGAAATAGTTTATACTTTCATCAAAAGCGAATACGGACTGACATGTATAGTTCGGTTTCAACATATATTTTTGAACTTTAATAAAAATTTCTAGTATTTGCTAAGATTACAGCATTTTTCATCATTTAAGGATCTTTTTGAATATCAATAAAAGACAATATTAACTTTGTTTAAAAAAACATTGATAAAAAATATTATTGTTATTATTCGTAATCAAATAACATCTCATATATTTTTCAATGCAAATTATTTTTTAAAAAAAATTGAAATTATTATTTATTGCAAAAGAACAGTTGATTGACAGGACATAATCTGGAAAGTTTCTAATTATTTTAAATATATTTAACGAAAAATATTTTTTACACATTTATGCAACATTTATTAACTTATAAGTCCTTAATGATAAGAAGAATTTTTTTTATCTTCTAATACTCTAATCAAAATATAATGTTATTATTTTTTACACCATAATTTTAACTTGACAAAAAATACAGTTTATTTATGAAATAAAAATATATTTTATATTCATAAAAGTTAAATAAAAAAAATTTAAATATACATATTTTTCTGAATCAAAAAATTTTACTTTTTTCAATATTTATTCTCATCATGAATACATTTTAGCAAAAAATTTCCTTGATTTCTAGTTGAATATCCTTATATATATATTTATACTTCTATATCCTTAATATCAGTTTTTTTTTCAATTTTATGATGTAATTATTCGCATTAATTTGAATTTTTAAACTATTTTAGTTTGATTGAATAATCACATAATTTATTGTTTTCTATTTTTAAGCATCTAATTTAAACCTTATTTTTTTATCTAAATTTTCTATAAAGATTTATTTTCTAAAATATTTAAAGATATAAAATTAGCAGGATTTTTTTTCATTAAGAGAAAATCTTTATAAATATATAAATGCAAAATTTAATTTATCAAAAGATATGATGCTGCTTATTATTTTATATGCGCAAAAATGATCTCAAAAATATTAATCAATTAAAATGAAATTAAAAAATAATTTTTTTAAATCACTTAAATTACATAGATATGATCATGTAAAATATTAATTATCTGATGCTTTTAGTTTAATTATATCAATAATTACTATAATTTTATCAATTATTTAATTTCAATTATCAGTCTTTTTATT